>CM060243.1:16688988-16778642 GCA_030555515.1 Acutogordius australiensis
CGATAAATAATAAAGCAGTGTTAAGTTTTAATAACTATTACCATATATGGTCATAAATTTAACATGTTGTTAGGTTACATATAATTTATATATAGTAGATTGTATTAATAAAACCCCCCAAAAAATCTACAAAAAATAAAGCTTTTAAACAACAAAGACCACCTGACAACCTCGCAGACAAGATAGCTAAACTCTCCTTTAAATTTGGCGTCGAACTATGTATTACAGGTATAACTTGGTCGATAAATAATAAAGCAGTGTTAAGTTTTAATAACTATTACCATATATGGTCATAAATTTAAAATGGTGTTTTAGGTTAAATATGATCTATACATAGTAGATTGAATCAATAAAATACCCCAAAAAAGATCTAAAAACAAAATATAAAGTTTTAAAATAACAAGACTACCTGTCAACCTTTTGCAGACAAGTTAAACTCTCCATAAAATTTGGCGTCGAACTATGTATTAAAAGTTTAATTTGGTCGATAAATATTAAAGCAGTGTTAAGTTTTAATAACTATTACCATATATGGTCATAAATTTAAAATGGTGTTTTAGGTTATATATGATTTAAATTAAGTAGATTTAAACAATAATAAACTCAAGCAAAAAATTAAAAAAAAATAAAGTTTTTAAACATCAAAGACCACCTGTCAATTTATTGGGCACACACAATAAGATAGTTAAAATCCCTATAAAATTTGGAGTCGAACGATATATTATATGACCCAATTTGCTGCATGAACACTCAATTAACATAAATTTTAAAAACCAAAAAAATGTTTCGTGTTTTAGTAATATTTAAAACACGAAACATTTTGCCAAAATCTAAATTTATTTTTAAAACACGAAAAAAATATTTCGTGTTTTAAAAAAACAATAACACGAAACATTAAAAAATGTTTCGTGTTTTCCCCAGGACAAAAACACGAAACATTTATAAATGTTTCGTGTTTTTGTCCTGCCGTTTTTTATTTTCTATATTTTATTAGATAAATCTTGTCAATCAATTAAATATATCATTATTATTAATAAATTAGTGTTTTTAGGTCTGATAGAACATTTTTAGAAGAATTTATGAAAAAAAAATTTTAAATAAAAAATTATTTTTTGCTATTATTCACCTTCAAAATAAGATATTTAAAGAAAAAAAAAATATCATTATTATACAATATAAATATAAAAAAAATAAAAAAGGTTGCAATTTTTTTTAGTCTAAATTTACTTTGTGGCAATATCATGGTTTTCAGTGAAATTAAGATTATGGGGTCACGGACCCCAATAGATTTTCTAATTTCTAAACGTTTGTAATGAGACTTAGACCAAATTTTATTAACTAGTTTTGTTTATTATATATATAAAAAAACTCACTAAAATTTGAGTAATATATTATATTATTGAGGATATTTAAAAATTAAAATGTGCTGGGGTCCGTATGGGCCCCACAGTGCTAATCGCAGCTTAACTGTTTTAAATACAATAATATTTTTTTTAAATATATTTTGTTTTTGTTTCTCTTTAATTAAAGTTTTCTAAAATGTTTAAAGCTGACTTACAAAGTTTGATTCAAAAAAGGAATTAAAAATTCCTTGGCAGGTTTGATGTTTGTAGTTGGCTCATAAATCTTAAAAGTTTGTTGACCTGTGTTATTAAAGTCCCTCGCAAAACAAACTCTCTAATTTGCAATAATAAATCAGTTTAATTTCCTTGAATTAAATATTGAAATGAAAAAAAGGAAATATGTTATATTATGAAAACAGGTTATTTTAAAATTATGTTTGATGCTCAACAATATAAAACATTAAAAAAATTGCTAATTTTATAAAGACTAAGTTCTTTCATTGTTTTAAAAAATAATAATAAAAATTATTTAGAATGGCTAATGTACAATTAAATTATTTTCAGCAATAAGAATGCAAAATAAAAAATTTAGAGGTATCAAGACACAACCGTTCGTCTGATTTCCATATGAATGCACGATGTTTTGGTACATTTTAAATTGGTTAGCTTATTTTCTGTTTTTAACGTTTGCTGCCTTATCATTATTGATAACTCTTTATACTATTGCTGAATTTATTGAAGAAAATTTGTTGTTAGCCTCACAAATCATAAAAAATATATCACTACTAACAATTATTTTATTGTTATGTTTTTATTTTTTTGAAAATATTCCTATTGCTTTGATTCTCACTAACATTGCATCTCAAATTACATATCAAGCAATTATTAAAGAGTTTCCAATCCTAAACATAAAATCTATAAAATTTGTCTTAGCCTTGATACTTTTAATATTAAATCATTATTTAGCATTTAGTTTCTTTACAAAAATTCATCATAGTTTATCAGATATTATAACTTTTTTTACCTTATGTGAATGGCTTGTTCCAATATTGCTTATTTTGTCTTTATCTACTAACAATTATACATTACCTACTACTATTCAAGAAAATTCATTCATGGAACCTAATTATATAAAAAAGAACCTAGATCACAACAAAATGCCCCATAGAGATTTAGTCACAAATTACCTTAGTAAAAATATTCAAAAGAATAATTTAATTTTGTTGTTAAAATCATGTAAAACATATGTTTTAAGAGATAATACTTCTTATACTAAAAAATTTTAAAAATTTTATTTAGAAAAATAATTTTTATAAAATAAATGGCATAAATTTAATAAGCTTGGGTAATTTAACAATAAATTTTGCAATTTAAATGTTAAACTATCTTTATCCAATAAAAGGTCTGATACTATACCATTTTTGAATTCTTTAGATTTAAAACAAAGCTGATCTTGTGAAGATGGTGGCATTAAAATTAGTAATGTATAGATATGTCCAAATATAATTGCATCAATAGACGTTGGTCTAAAATATACAACATATTTTTCTTACTTTTCACCCATCATATATACATTTTGACCTAATTTTTCAGATATGTTATTCAAAAAATCTCTTACTTTTAGGACAACCTTTATATTTATAAATATATTATACATTAAAAAACATATATTTATATTTGTTTCATACTTTTGAGGTTGATAAATTAGACCAGTTATTAGCAGATAAATAATTTTTTACTCTGCCTCTTTGATAATGAAGTTGCCAATAATTAAGAGGAAAAGGTATACATGAAGTAAGTTGTTTTTTTGTAAAATTATTATATATATGGGTATTGTTCCACATCAAATATAATTCCACTAAAGTGAAAAATTTATGAATATAGGTCCTATAAGCAGTGTTATCCTAATTTTATATATATAATTAGTTTTTATATACATTTAAGTAAGGTGTTAAAAATTCCATTATTTCTTCAGATCCAGAAATAACATTATCATGATTGATCACTAGTAATGGTATTGCACCTCAAACGTTAGGGTAAAATTTAATTTACCAGTTTTAGACATGTATCTAACATTATTCTTTCTTAAAATATCAAATTTTATATTATTCATAAGTAAAATTGCTTGAATTATTTTAGAATGAGCAAACTCATCCAATAATACCGTACCTTAAACATTTAAATAGATATTGTCAAACATTCGTTTGGTTCATATATGGTTATAAGATTATTTGACAGATTTTTTTCAAACATACTTTACCAGGTTTGTGATTATTAATTCGAATCGCTCATGTAGACATGGCTTATTTCGTTTTAATTATTTGGACATACACATATCAAAGTCTCTTTTAAAAGAATGTGGCATTAACGTCTTCGTTCATTGTTAAAACGCATCAAATTAGGGTTGCGAGTGGCTAAAATTCTTGTTACAAAATTAAATTTTGTCTGTAAAGTAAAAGGGCAAATATATAAGTGTGTTATTGTTCAGGTATTTAATATTTTTCTTATAGTGTTAAAAGTAATACAGGCTACAATTTATGTGAAAATCAATAACAAGACGTGACCCTGTCTTAAATTATGCACTACAAGTTTTTACAAACGGACGCACACATAATTTCAATAAAGTTATTTTTGCTTAAAAATAGGTTATATTCAAAACTTAAATTTGTGCAAACGTGGATAAAATATTAAATTAAAAAACACTTTCTTAAAGTTATGCGGTAAACTATATATAAATAAACAATTATTTTTATTATAAAAGAATTTGAGTTAAATCTATGATTTGGGGACAGCTTTACTATAAATTAAATATTTTTATTTATATTGTATTTAAAAATCTGTTTTTATATGATGATTAATATTAGGACTCATAAGATAACTATTTTTAAATTATTGTAATCAAGTTTAAATTTATAAATATAAAATTTTATATTACTTTACATTTTGTATAAACAAGGTTAAAAAAGACTTATCGGTTTAACCCGCGATTAGCGTGTGGGGCCCATATGGACACCAGCACATTTAAAATTTTTATAATATTTAAAAATATATATCATAAGTCTAATTTTTGTAATTTTTTTTCTTATATGTAAAATAAGCAAAACTGGAAATTAGAATTTGGTATATTTTATTAAGGTACGTAGACCCCACACTATTAAATTTAATGTGAAAACATAATATTGCATCAATGGAAATTTATAATAAAATTGCCGCCTTATTTTCTAGGTATTCTTTCACAGTTATTAAATTAATGATTGGATGTATTTTTTTTTCTATAGAATATCTCGTAATTAAGGTGAGTAATACCAAAAATAATTTATACCAGACTAAACACAATCAATAATATAGATAGTTTATTGACAAAATTTATTTAATATAATATATAAATATAAAAAATTTCCATTTTTTAGATTTGTAATTTGCGATAAATAAAATTTGCAATATACATTTATATTAACTTAATTTAGTTTATAATTAAAGGGCACCTATTTTTTTAGGGCACGTGCAAAGTGAGTTTTTATTTTCGTAAAATTTTAAAAATTCTAAAAATTTTAAAAATTTATTTTTTTTCAAATTCAAAAAATTTTTTATTTCAGAAAAAGCATTTTATGTGCATATATTAAATTTGGCAACATTTGGAAATTTTGCGATTTATTACAAAAATTTTTATTTCAAAATTTTTAAGATTTCACGAAAATAAAAACTCACTTTGCACGTGACCTAAATAATAAAAAAACATAGTTAATAGCTATGAAACTCTTAAAATTAGGCTGCGGCTAATACTCTTTTCAAAATTGTAAAAAAAATATTTCTAAAATAAAAAAAATTATAGCGGCTAATATTAAAAAATTAGAATTTAGGTTTTTTGGTTGTTTTAGGATATGCCTAACAAAAAATTTAAAAAAAAAAATTTTTTTTTTACAAAATTTTAAAAATTTTTCACATTAGCCGCCTTAATGTTATTCAAATGGGTGCGATTTTTTTTTGCCAAAACTTATTTTTCCACTAGCCGCAGCCTTATAGACAGAGATTGGAACCGCCGAAATTTTTAGTACCGGTACCGGTTCCGGTACCAGCTCAGCTCAAATACCGGTACTTGGTACTGGTTCCGGTACCACCGGGTACAACAATTATTCAATTATGATAGCACATAAAATTTAGGTTATATTTATTTGTAAATTAGACAAATGTATATATTTACACGTATACAATACATCATTTCAAATCTTTATTTAAACGAAGTAAAATAATTGAATTTAACAAATAAGAATCTGTTTGATTACGTAAATCTGAAAGAATATATTTCAAAGTTGAGAAGGCTCTTTCAACACTTACTTAAAAATAATATAATTAAATTACTTGAGTAGCAGGGACAGCTAAAACAAGTTTAGATAAAATATACAATTCTGGATGAGACACAGAGTTTTTTCCCAAAATTTTAAAATTGACCTATCTTTTGAAACTCTTTCATGTTTTTCAAAATTGTCTAACTCAGCATATATCCCAACAACATTGGCTTCTACTTTAGATTTCTCTCTTCTGGAACTGCTTTTGAGAAGCTGAAAAAAAATTAAACTAAGATTAATAAAATTTTAATATATATATTACTAAAATATATAACTTATTAATATTTTAGCTTAAATATTTTATTTCATATATAAATTAAATTTTTTAAATTACATATAATATATACATCTTCAAACCAATATTATAATAATATTTTGATTACTGAGCTTAAGGTCAAGATTATATTGCTAATTAGGTGATTTAGTGTGGAATGCAATTATCAAACTACTTAGTGTAGATTTCCAGGCACTATGTTATAATTTAAATATTTTTAAGCCATTATTATATTTTGGCACCGCGGAACCGTTTTTTTAAATTTAAGAACCGGTACCGGTTCCGGTACCGAGCAACCCTCCAAGTACCGCGGTTTTCGGTTCCGGTTCTGGTCCCAATCCCTGGTTATAGGTTAAAAATTGGGGTTCTCCACTGTTTTCGCATTACAAATTTATCGCAATAGCATTCGCGGGTTAATTTTTATTTTTATACATACTAATATTAGGCTTTATATATAACTTTGTTTTTTTTACACAATTACTTATACATTTAATTTTTACAAAATTGGTTACAGTTGTGCAATATATCTTAACTATGCAGAACACGCTATTTTTATAAAAATAATTTTTTTGAACATAACTTTACAATTATCAGCAGCAAATAACATTTTGATCTTATGATATATTGTGGTTTATATCTACTCATGTTTAAATATAGTATATAATAATATTTTAATTAATATTATTTCCTTTTTTCTAATGAATATTAGATATTAGAAACATAAATGTAAATTCTTCCAATTGTCGTGCGCGTGCCAACGCACACGAGAAGTTGAAGAGAATAAGAAACTATTATTATTTTAGTTAGTTTTTTTATGGAAGTTTTTTTGGTGGTAAAAAAAGGAATTTTGTGTTAGCTAAGTGCCGGGAGTAATCATGAAGAATTCGATGTTTTGATGCAATGAAATTAATAAATTGTTTGAAATAAATATCTACAAGTATTTATATATATAAACAATTGACATTTTTTCCTTAATGTTTAAATTCGCCCTATTAATAATAATTCCCTTCTTTTTCCCCGCGGAGCACACCAATATTAATACCTACCTTTGGCCCCAGGATAATAATAATAACTTTCCCCTTTGGACCCCAGTTTTCGTCATTGTTTCAGTTTTCTGTGTCGTGCCATTTGGCACGAACACATTAATTTGATCGTGCCGGATGGCACGTTTTTATATATTTTTTTATTTATTTTAATATTTAGATAGGAAGATAGCGAAAGAACAGAAGCCGCACACAAAAAGAAATTAAATAGCGAAAAAAATTCACTTTTACATTTTTTTGTATTTTTAAAATATAATTTTATGGAATTTTTATTATGGAATTTAAATATTTTGTCGATTTCCCTTTAATTAAATTTGCTTACTGCACGACAGCCCCGTTTTTTTTGGCGCAGTCGACAGGATCCTAGTAATAATAACTTTCCCCTATGGCGCGCATTTTGTCAATGACAGGATCTTTAATAATAACTTCCCCTTTATAACCCCAAGTTACCTCAATGGCGCAGCATAATAACCGTCCCCTTTGGCCCCAAATCACGTCAATGATAATGATATTTTATCTTGCGAACTTGTCAATGGAATATTCTAAAAAAAGCTATTATTCTAATAATTCGCTTACAGGTAAATGGTTATCGTGAAAAATTTAATTTGCCGAGAACAACTATATTAATGTAAAGGAGTTCCAGCCAGCTTAATTATGATCCGCCATTTTATACTATGCTCCTTGGTGTTCGATATTGATCAGCCATTTTATTCTTTGTTCCTTTGTGTGGATCTCATGTGAACATGTATACAATAATACTCATTCAACCGGAACGGTGCTAATAATAATAAATAATAACAAATCTATGTACAAACTTACATGCGGGGGAGTGAAAGATAATCGAGAAAAAAAAACCAGACAAATTCACAAGAAATGCATCATTATGAAGAATTAGGTTATTATATAAACTAGGCGAGTTCCTAGAATTTAAAAAAAAATTTTTTTTTGTGATTTTAATAGACATAATGTTGATTTTGCGTATGGATTGTGATAGAAATGAATTATGTAATAACATATTTTTTTTAAACATTTTAATTTTTTTTAACATTTTAATTTTTTTTTAATTGGCCATTGCATCTAAATTTTATTATGGAAGGGTTTATTTTGGGTCTAGAATGGAGGAGGTGGCATATTGCTTGTTTGAGTACATCAACCAATTTTTAAGTATGGGGTGGGGTCAATTAAGAAGTGAGAATATGGTTTTGTATCAGCCCTCTAGTGGATATAGGTTTGCTATAAATTTAAAGCCCATAAGTGTTTATTTTTTGTTTATTTTGGGAGGCTAAAAGACCTCTGGTTGAGTGAAATGATCCCATAATTAATTTCTATTGGTTTATTTTGAGAGGCTAAAAAGACCTCTGTCTGGGCAAAATGCCCAGGTTTTAGTCGAATGGGACATAAGAAATGATCCCTGTTTTTTTGGGTTTGGGCTGATGGATAAAGTATTTGGGCTGATTAAAATTTTGGGCTGATTTATGTTTTTTTTGGCTGTGGAGACTAAAGGAAAATTTTTATATTTAAAGAATATGATATGTATGATGTATTAATATGTAACACGATATACAATTTTAACTGTATATATTATTGATGTAATATTATGTAACCCAATGTTTTGTAATGTGATTTCATACCAGTACTCGCCATATTTCTTAGTTTTGTTTTAAATATCAATGGAATAGGTATTGCAACTAATTTTGTTTAAGGCAGATTGACATTTTGTCCTTTTTTGAGCGATGAGGTGTCGTGCGCGTGCCAACGCATACGAAGCTGAAGAGAATAAAAATCATTATTATTTTAGTTAGTTTTTTAGTGGAAGTTTTTTTGGTGGTAAAAAAAGGAATCATTTTGTTGAGTTCCGGGAGTATACATGAAGAATTCGATGTTTTAATGCAACGAAATTAATAAATTGTTTAAAATAAATATAAAAGTCTGAATACTTGAATGTTTAAAATAAATATAAAGGTCTACAAGTATTTATTCTTTATCCTAATGCTCGCCCTAATAATAATAATTCCCGTCTTTTTCCCCGCGGAGCACGGGAATATTAATCCCTACCTTTGGCCGGATAATAATAATAACTTCCTACTTTGTACCTAAGTATTCGTCAATGTCTCAGTTTTGGTCAACGGCCACGAGTCTGTCACCAATATAACGGCGTTGATTAATAACGGTAGTATCCATTGGCGTAACGAGGGAAACTTAAGGAACCCTTGGCGGGCTCCTCTCTCCTTTGTCATTCTTGAACATTAAAAAATGTAATAAAAATAGTTTATGACAACATATGTACCTGGTAGTATCATATAAGATTTCAAGCTGAATAGTAAACAATGCTATATATTATTTATGATATATTATAATAATTTATATTAAAGCGCATAAAGATTTCGTTCAATTTACAAAATATTGGTTCATATTTTTGGAGGGTTAGAATTTCTCTATTTGTTGAAATGATAATCAGCTACTTTAATTTAGATTATAATAACAATTTATAAATTCCGAACTCACTTAGAACATCTCCTCCGAGTGATAGGAAACATTCCTGGTTATTTAAATGTCTGTTGTTATCATGGTGGTCCCAGATTTTTTCTTCATTCCACCGAACCATGATGAAACTAGTAATTGCTTGAATTATTTGAACATATTCAGTATTATCTTTAAATAAATCACTTATTTTTGCAAAAAAATTAAAATAATTTCGGGCAATATGCAATAAGCTCGCCTTGTAAGCATGCGTGCATCCTTAATTCACAAAGCGGATGGGCAATTAGGTATAATCCTTGGTACTCGGCAATATGCTACAAATATGCATAATTGAGTTATTTATTTGTCATCTTTATTTTGTGCAGACCATGGCTTATTTGTTTACAATTCAAAAGTGCAAAAAACTGATGTTAGTATAATTTTACATATAGCCTAGATTTTATCGTCATGGATGTGGAGGTCTCTATTTTATTTTTTAAAACTAAACAAGATATCACAAAAAAGGGCAAAATTAATCCTCGAGTGGCACTGTGGGGTTCATGGACCCAGGCACAATTCTAGAATGCCCCCCCCCCCCTTGTTTGCCCCCCCCCTTCCCCAAATACGTATAAATTTTATTTTTGCCCTTCCACCCTTAAAATTAAATTTGTTCCCCCAAAAATATCTAAAAATTATTATTTTAAAAATATTTACTTTTTTTAAAAAGTGTTTTCATTCATACCAACTCTTCTCATTTGTATTTATCATTAAAATTATTTTATATATTAAAAAAATTAATGATCCATTTCATTGCCAAACAATTTATGTTTCCTAAACTTTTGATTAAATACACCATTGTTTGTTAGAAATTAAACAATTAAGAAATACAAATATATTTAAAGATTTATTTAAAAACTTGATATATATAATACTTTTTTAAATGACAATAATTTATTTATAAATAAAAGAAGAACAAACCTAAAAAATTTTCTGATTATTATTTTCTAATCATAAGTTTGAGAATAATTTTAATATTAATGATAAATTAAAGTGTATTTGTTTTAATATTATTGATTTATTTATTGATTCTTTTAATAATAGATTTTTTACCGATAATATTTATTTAGAATCTTTAGATACCCTTTATAAATTTGATTATTTTTTTTTAGATATAAAAATTTGAGCCTCTTTTAGAATTAAGTAATATTGATAAAATTTTATAATTATCTAAAGAAATTGACGTAGCAAACAATTTTTTAATAAAAAAACTTAATACAAAGAACGTGTTACTAATGATTTTGTTAAATTTTTATGATTACAAAGATGCCTTTCCTAACTTATTAACATTTTTTCTACAAGTTTGTTATTTGGCTCTTCAACGTCGAGTTGTGAGGCCATATTTTTTTCTTTAAAAAAGATAATAACTTTCAGTAGGCTGGCAAGTGACCTGCGTATAGGTGATTTGGTGTTTCTAGGACACGAAAAATCATTAACTGGGGCGTTGAAAATTGATGAATTTTATAATTTAATCAAAACAACCTCTAGCATATAATTGTTAGATTAATACAATACACTGCTCATAATCAGCTAATTATTACTTACTATTTTAATACATGGTTGCAAATTTTTATTATGCGCATATGTTTTATTTAATTTTTTACCACAATATTAATTACTAGTTATATATAACCAGTGTATATTCATATATATTCTTTCAAACTAGCATACTTATATAATATGTTTTCATGATAATCAATCTTATTTAACTGTTTATTTTCTAATATCCAAAGTTTTATATAATTCATTTTTATCATTCATATATATCATATTTTTATTTTTCATGCGCATTGATACCAAATGATAAAATTATACTTACAATTAATTTACAAATCTCATATCTTTTTAAGCAATTGATATTAGTGAAAACAATTAATTTTAATTCACACATCCAATTTATAAATGCAATCATTTTTTTATTTTATGAATATAAGAAATTACTATTAATTTTTAATAATAAAAAATTAGAACATGGATTTAATTGGTGTACATGTATATTTTTTGTTTAATTCTGACATTTTTTGTTCTTTTATAATAATTTAAAGTTTTGTATTGTACAATGATGTAATTTGTTTTTTTTTAAATCTAATTTTTTAAGGTTAAATAGCCAAATAATTTTTTTCAATATTTTTTTTTTGAAATGAATCTTTCTTAGAATGGTCTACTAGACATATAAGTTTATTGGGACATTTAAATTATTAACAAAAATGTTGATGTAAGCGATCATGATTTTAATACAGAAATCTGATAAACAAAGTTTGTGCATATTGATTGTAAGTGCTTAAATGAAAAAAAAACTAGTAAAAATTTAATGCTTTCGCTTATTTGCTTATGTATAATTAGATATTTAATTGGTAATTTTTAGAGTTATTTTAAATAGGCTGGGATGAATCGGCTTTAGGGTTCCGACCTTGATCTCTACTTTAGACTCAGTACTACAAATTTCAAACTAGTTATTACTTTCTTGTTACTTTTTATGCTGCAAATACAATAATTTAATAAAAGTCTCCCCATTAGCTATACTATTAGCTATACCACGATACCATACCTAACTAACTATCACATATATAGCCCTCTTTAATGATCAAAATAACACCATATATGGAAATTAAATAGTTTTTTTTAATTACTAATTATATAAAATGCCACAAAATTCAATACCGATCTATATAGACTTTAGGCCACCTTCAAAGTATTAGTTTTTGTATAATTTTAAAAATTATATTTTTATTCATTTTTTTTTATAAAACTAAAATGTTTTTTCACGTTCAGTTCAAAAAAAATTTTATATATTACTTCAATGTTTAACGTTAGAGTTTTTAAAAGTGTCATATTGAATTGATAAATCTAGGTTTATTTGAAGATATAAGTTGAATAAGAATTAAATATACTTAGAGAAACTGCTCAATAGTGAAAAAACAATGGTTAACAAATAATATTAGAAATAAAATCTCAATTTTAAAAATTTAGATTTTTTGAAAAAAAAAACAAATGATCTTAGAACGAACCCTTATGTATTAGAATAAACCTTAGCAACTTTTGACAAAAATGTGTTCTTTTACAAAATAAAGTTTTTAAAAATTTTGAGTAAAATATAAAATGGTCTTACAGTTTAATAAACATAGTCCAATGGTCAATTAGCTTCGTTAGATACTTACATTAAGAAATATTAATTATTAAAAAAAAGTAAGAGTATTTATTTTTTATTTCTTGTAATACGAAGAGTGTTGAGCGCTTTACTGCAAAAAGGGCCAGCCCTTAAAGGGGATTTTATAGAAGCTTTTTTATTAAAAAAAAACTCGTAAATAAGGGCCTTTTTAAAAACCCCATTTTTTTTCTTAGTAGTTAGGGGTTTTTCATCTAAAAAGCATTTTAGGCTCTTTAATAATAGTAATGAATCCCATTCAAACTATAGAATAAAAACTAAAAAAGGGCATTCGGAGAGAGCTTTTTCCCATTTCTGGGCTTTTGTGTTAAAATTTAAAATTACTATGAGTTTTCCCTTTTTTTGAAAAAAGCCCATTTTCCCGCCCTTTCCACGCTTTTCAGCATTGCCCTTGAGTGCTTCTATTTCTTATAAATTATATTATTTTTTTTCTTATGAGGACGTGGAAAAATTTGCCCATTTTATCCCAAAGTATTCAAGAAAATAATTAGCTGTTCAACTTTGAATATATATGTATAAAAATTTTGAGGCTGAATGACTAAATTAGGCGTTAGACTATAAATATGTCTAGATGGAGAGCTTAGGGCTAAGAAATTAAGACGCCATCCAGAAAAATTGTGCCATTTTAATAGCAATATCAGTTGCTTTGATTTAATCTGAATTATAGACTTAATGTCCTATGTGGCGTCCTTGAACTTGGGAAGGGTAGGAATAAAACTCCAAATATAATCGTTTTTATTAATAATTTTACAAAATAAAGTAAAACTAAACAAGGATAAGAGTAATATTTCTTATATAAAAGAGAGCGATACATTTTTGGACCCTTAAGATTTGACCTTGGGTTATCCAGGACATGATGGAAAATACTCTCAACAGCAAATTTGATATTCAAAGGGTAATATGATAAATGTAAATACAATTTAAAAAATGTATTAATCTAGGAATTGATTTCTATAATATATTAAATAGCAATCTACACATTTAACGTCGTCCTTTAAAGGGCAAACATTAGACTATACGGCGCCCTTAAAATTGATCTGCGCCCCTGGCATTGCTTAGGTTGAAACGGGCCGGAGTCAAAAAAAAACAATTTTAATTTTATAGATGAAAATATCTTGTCAACTTTTGTAAAATTTATTGTAATATTGATACTTGGTAGTTGTAATGGCATAAACGCACCATAAAATTACGCAATGAAATTTTGGTGTTTCAAAATGAGGACACATGCATTTTTAGTTTTAGATTTAAGAGCTTTTGAGACATAAACAATTCTACATTAATACTTTTTGCCCGTTTTGAGACATTTTAAATATTTTTTGGGGGGCTTTAGCCTGAGTTTATTCAAAAGCGCGCGAATAAATTTAGAAACGCGCTTCTCAAAATTGCCAAGACTATCATATGAGAAAAAACGGTGCCTATTAGCCTCAACCATGTTTGGGCAACTAAGGCATAAGATATGATTTACATATTAGCAGCGTCCTCGCACGGCTTGGGCTACTTATATCATCATTCATCAATTAATAATGTTATATACATGATACTATGTGTCATGCTCGCGTCTCATGCTCCAAACATTTGACATGATAGGATAACACGTTCACGACGAATATTTTTTACGTTACGTTCTAACATTGTTGTTATGTTATGCTATCTGATAACGATCCATCAATTTTCATGCTTAATTGCATGTATAAGCATTTAATGTTGCGATTTGTAATGACGCTAGCTTATCATGGGGGGGTAGGCCAGCTACGTCTAATTTTTCCGATATATTTTTCCCCCCTAGTGTAAAAGAAAAAATTGGGTTCATTGTCAAGGCACTATTTCTCACATATAATTTTTTTGGCCTACTTTTTCAAATCGTGGCCTGCACAATTATAAATTTTTTATCGCACCAAATTAAATCCAAAAACAAATGTTGTGGGTTTTTGGTGCCCTTTTTTTTGCTATATTGACTCAATCGACAATTGGAATAGACGATGATCATCAATACCATTTTTGGGACAAGAAACAAGGTGAAAAATTCAAAAAATGGATAAAAGGGTTAGTAAAAAATTAAATGTTTTTATACTCTGCTCTTACATGGTCTTTACCTCCTAATGTTAGACAATCTTTAAGAATTCTAACCGATCTGTGATATCCGCTCCACCCCCCCTCCCCCCTATCCCCTACTTATATATATAAACAACTAAGGACTTGGCTCTCGGAATTTGGTTTAGGGCTGACACGGCCCGGTCTGAATAGCATGTAGGTCCCGGAAATTTTTTATGCAGGCTATAAATTTTTACTTTTAAATCATCAATAAAAATTTACGCGTGAAAATAATCACAATAGTTTGGAAAAAACATTTTCAAAGTGCCTTTTTAAACACGAATAACTTAATAATACAACTCGTTGCTATTTTATTTTTAACTAAAACAATGTGACACAATTTTACTTATAAGCGTTGTGACCTGATTTTTGCTAAATTCTTTGCCATCTTAGGCCACATTCAAAATGTTTTTTTTCTCGAATATTTCAACATTCTGAAACTTAAAAAAAATGCGCTTTTCTTAAAAAATTCCATTTTGATTCAGGGCCTCTTAGATGTGTATATCTATGTAAAATATGAAAATTTTTCATTATTTTTCCTTAAGATACAATTTTGATTATGAACTCATTCTTCTTTCATCTAATTTATGTAAAAATTAATTCATCTAATTTTTAGAGCGCGTTTAATATTATAATTTTTAATAATATAAAACATTAACATTGAATTTAATTTGTGTTAATCAAATCACGAATGTGGCGAATTAGCTATATAAGACAACTTTAGCTAAAATATGATTCATTAAATTACTACATTGACGCTGCCGCTCAAAGTCTTTGCCAACCTTTGATTTTTTCTAAATATATAATTGTTTTCAAATAATAATAATCGTGCATTATATACAGGAAAAAAATAAAATTTTACCTTTTTTACTATTCCATCTAAAACAGTTTGAATAATTTCATAAGTGCACCTTTGAATTGATGTGTTTTTTATTTTAAAGGGCTGGCAAAATATTGACTAAACTAAGTTTTTTAATAATTTTTAGCCATCAATATTTTATTTGAGCTAGAATTATTTATTAACATTGAAAATGTTGTCATAAATTTTATAAAGAGTTAAAATAGATTTTCAAGTTTTTTTATTCTTTTCTTCCCCACCGGGGGGGTGGGGGGCTTGCCAAAACTAAGGTCTTTTAAGCTTAAAAGCATTAAATCACTCATAAATGTTTTACAAAATAGTTTTTGCTATTTTACACCTTAATCTATAACATGGTTTCTAAATAAATTTTCTTAACCACATTTTGTTAACACGGCATAGCTAAAAATATAGGTTTTTTTATTTCTGAAAGTGTCGCCCACGATGCCCGGTCTCTATAGTCCTAAAAATTCGATTTTAAAAGCAGATTAACGCGTTTTTTTTTGAGAAAAATAATATTTATTTTAAAGCAAAAGTTCTGAAGTAAAGTTTATTAAATAAGGCTCTATTTGTCACAGCGGCCCAATTTTTGTGTCATTCGACCATTTACATCTTCTGAGCTTAAATCTATTGTTTGTGTTCACATATTCGTCTGTAAATTTGTTTGAAGTATATTTTTTAAAAGGCCTTTTTACATTTTAGACCTTTCTGTGTTTTTTCTATTAAAATATTTTAAAACCAAAGTTTGTGAAAGGTCTTAAGGATGTTCACCATATAATCTTAATTGTCGCTTATCGGCGTTTTTTTAGGAAATATGTTTAAGTCGGAAATTTTAATCAAATCACACAGGTCAACAAATTTTTAAGAGTTATGAGAACTACAGACATAAAACCTGCCATCTTAGGGAATTCCAAATCCTACCTTTTTTTCTAATCAAACTTTGTAAGTCAGCTATAAACATTAAAATTGAAAATGTTAAAACAAAAAAGATTCAAAAACAAAAATAAAGTGAAATTTTTTTATCATTGAATGTTTTGTATATTCACAACAGCTAAACTGTTAAATTCAAAAAATATTTTCACCAAAATGGGGATGCCCAATAATCTGTGTTATCTAAATGTTGAAGTATGAGTTTGATAAACTTTATAATTTTATTTCTTGTAATTTGAAATAAAAAGTATATGTTACAATCGTTTTAATTTAAAATAAAATATTGAATTTTTTCTCTTTAGGGAATACTCGAGGTCGCAAAATCTGTCACTTTGGTCAAAAAGGTCATATATACGAGATAGACGTAGCAAAACACCGAAGGCGAAAGAAATTACGAAAAACGAATAATATATATAAGATAAGGCCATCATGGTCCATTTATTTCAGTTTCAAAAACTTTTTATTTTTTCTGACATTGATATTTGTGGACTTTGGTTATCAAAATAAATCAAATTTATTACATTTTGGGCAACAGTTAATAGAAGGAATAGTTAAGTTGTATAGGAAAATGACTTAGGCTGGATTGCGACTTTGTCATTACGTGTAGATATTGGGGTAAAATGAAAAAATTTCAATGATAATCGCCTTTTTTCTAATTTGAGCCCAATTAATGGGGAAAAATTATAAAAGTAAAAAAAAATTAAAACATTGGGCAATTAAAAATTAATTAATTTAATGCCACAAACAAATCTAACTCGAAAACTTTATTTTGGACACAAATTGCACCATTACTTTTAAGGTGAAAAATATTTATAGACGTATCATTTTTAATGGCTCATAATTTCTATAATAATCATGAGAACTTAACGAAATAAATTTATGTGAAGTATAATCTTTATATTATAAATTCCTAAATGATTTTATTCTAATATTTTTTTAAAAAAAAGTTAGGCCATTTTTTTCTTAATAATTAAGGGTTGGCAAATACCTTTGAGTTACATAATTTTATGAAGTTATAACAAAATTCAAAAATTTTATCATTAATTTTAAATATTACTATAATTAACTAAATGACTTAAAGCATTTTTAATATTGTAATTTTTTTATTTTTTAACATTGAAAATTTTTTATTGACAGGCCCAACGTTTGTACCGAAAATATAGTGTTAGCATCGAATGCCGACCCCGCTATAGGTGTCATTGATTATGCTGTACCGCGACCACAAGCCGTACCCCAAAGACCGGGTCAGCCCACCCCTCTGCATCAATACGCACAGAGGGCCCCGTCCCCTTATCCCGACTATTACCGCCGTCAAAGGAGACGGAGTGTTCAGGGACTCTCTTACATGCAAGCCTGCCACGAATACGGAGATTATTATCAATGTCGTACCAAGTAAAATATACATATGCTCAAGTCTGACCAGATTTTGTGAAAAAGGGAGGGGGGGAGGGGGGTGAGGTTATTTTAGGGCAAATTAGGGGTTTGTTAGCAAAAAAATCCTAAATTAAATGTAAAAAATTATACATAACGGATTTAGGAGAATGAAAAAGAGCGCTTAGTGTTTTACGAGGCAAAAAGCTGATGACAAATTTTTTTCAAGTTTAACTATAATAAGGTGGTGAGAAAAATCTACGCTATTAATAACGTATAATCTCGTTATAATTTTTTAGATACATGAGAAAACTTTAGAGACCAGCCCTGATATCTTAGAACCCAAAATTTTTTAATTTGTCAGCTAAAAACAAATTTTTAAAAGATGTTAAAGAAACAAAATATTGAAAACAAAAATAATAAAAAAATTAATGAATTTAAATAATATATTTATTTTTATATTGATTATAAATGTTTGTAAGAGCTTGATAAACTTGTTGTACTGAAAAATAGAAGTTACAGGTGTTTTCAATATGGATTTTATTTTTGTAGGCATCTCGAAGCGGCAAAATCAGTGAACTTGACAAAATTTGGCCATTTTTCTTTTCTAAAAAATTAGCCGAGTTCAGAAGAAATAAAAACTGAAAATATGTCAAGGCCCATGTAGATTATGGCCTCCCTCGCGGCATTATTAATTAATAATTGTTCACCTGTGTTGTTTTTCCTTTTTTTAATGTTTTTTACGAGTTGGTATTTTTATGATTTTCCTTTTATATTAAACTGGCAAGTGTTTTTACGCCGTGAATTAACAAAAGCGGCTAAATACCTGTGAAAGATGTTTGACAAAAATCTTCCACCTTTTTTTTTCTCAATATGCGAATGTACACATGTAATAAATGTTTAATTGATGAAATTATTCTTTTAATACTTAAGTGTTACCCCAAAACTTGCAATGTGGTTTTGAAAATGTGATGAGCTAAATTTTTAGAATAGCATATTTTAAATCATCAGTAAATACATATTAAAAGTAATTTCTATAAAGTCATAAAAAGTGCCCCGACCCAAAAATCAAACCCAAATTTTTCCCTCATTGTATAAATCACGCTGGCGAAAAAATGGATCTAAACTCGTACAAAGCCTATATTCCGGCGAGATATTTTTTTATTTTATTTAGCATCAAATCAAATCAAGGATTTAAAATATAACTGTCAAAAAATTTAAAAATTCATTCATTTATAAGTTAAATAGAGAGATAGTTTGGAAATGTGGTATAAATCTCACATTCAGAAAGGTTTTATGCATTGGGACCAAAAGAAAATGAGGTATGTTTGTGTTTATATACATAAAAGTGTTCAAAACAGGCCTGGTAAAAGTGTGGGCTAATGGGGAAAAAATGGGCTTTTATTCTTGGGAACTTGAGAAAAAAGCTTTAAGTTTTCTTAGTGAAAAAAACCCCCAAAATACTAAATTAAACGCTTTCCAAAGCAAACGAAGGGAAAAGCCTCATTTTTTGGCTCTCGTATTTTATTTTCAAAAATTTTATTAAAGATTAGAAAAATTAACTATACAAGACTTAAGCAGAATATCTTACATTTAAAAAATATTTTCTTAATTACTGGAACCCTTTTTTCTTAATAAAAACATGAAATTGAGTTTAGTATATATAGCTTACAAATCTCTGATAACAGACTTTTTATTTATTAGTAAAAAATGGGGCTTTAAACCTTAAAAAAAATCGCATATTATTTTCCAATCCTCTTCTTTTTGCCAGGCATGGTTTATGTGTAACATTTTTGTGAAATTTATTACTTTAACATTATAAATTTTATTAGGATGAACCGGGGAGGCAGCTTGATTCAAGATAACGTTACTGTTTATCATTGTTGTGAAGGTTATGATCGAGACAAAGACGAGCCTGGATGTCCTAAAAGTTTCTTACATTTTTAAAAATACATACAATGTTATGTCCTTTTGTACAAAAATAAGAATATAACAAAGCAAAATAATATAAATTTTATTTATATATTAAAATTAAGCTAAGCTTTAATTTTTGCATGAATTTTATTCATCCTATATTTTAATTATAAAGTTTTATTTTTTTCCACAATGTTACCTTCAGAATCGTTAGACGATGTTTATTTCAGCCATAATTTCGTGAACATTGATCGTGTTAATTAGAAAATTGTAAGATTTCGTGGCTTAAATTTTTTTGAGCAGGTTCCTATATTTGAAATTTTTTTTAGCCCTGGTTAGTTAAATTAAAAAATTTCATATTATTTTGACAATGGCGAACTTTAAAATGCCTTTTAAAAGTTCTTATATGCTTTATTTTATTGTTTAATTTATGAATTATCATTAGAAAAGGACACGAAAAAGATGGTCGATCTTTTGGATAAGGAGTTTAAATACTTAAAAGATTACATTGACGTTAAGGCACTCAAAGAAATTGTAGGTCGATTTGGCAAAATAACGCTACTCATACCCGATGAATCCAAACTGAAAGATATTGTATAAAAAACTTTATTTATCTCCTAATGTTTAATTTCATTTCGCTTTATAGGGTTTTTTAAATTTTAATTTATTATTAAAAAATGCTCTGTTTTCATAACAAAAAATATTTTTGTAAAACAAAAATTACATGTATCATTAACCACAAACACTATTTTAAATTGGATAAAAAAATTTATATGGAAAATATAAGAATGCAAAAGAAGTCGCCTAATAATTATGGATTACAGAAATTTTAATATAGGGGCGAACAGAAAACTCTGTAAACTTAATGTGTTACTATTTTCTATATATTTTAATCGATATATTACTTTAATTTTCAATAGTTAAAATTTTAAGGTATTTTGAAACCACTTTAACGACATATATCGAAATTTTGCTTTTTAAATCATATTACTCTATTTTTAAATTTTTTTTGTGAAATTTAACCTTTCAGAGTAGCGAATATCAAATGTTTGGACTAAAAATCATAAAAAAAATTGTAAAAAGGTATTGTTAAAAATAAATTTTTTTAAAAATTATATAAAAATTTAATAGCCCGTACAAATAACTTTAAATAAAAATTGACCAATAATTTATTTAACCATGTTTTTTAATCATTTGCAATTTATAGGCTTATATGTATAAAAGACAAAAGTTTTTAATTTTCCAATTTGATCTAGTCACCTTTATATTAATTTTTAGTTATAAATTTTCATTTTTCAGTGTGATTAAAATTTTTGCAGCTCCATAAAAATTTTTCATTTAAAGCTTGTTTAACATACAGAATTTTAGTGGCACTAAAAATTATACTTATCATTATTTAGCACCTTGTTAACTAGTTCTATTTTATGGAAATAAGTAGCGAAGCCATATATTTTATATTTCGATTAAAACATAATTTATATCACTATATTTAAATAATTTTTTAGCCTAAACTCAACAAAACTAAGGAAGAAGATAAGAAAAAGGAGGACGATAAGAAAAAAGATGAAGATAAGAAAAAAGACGACGATAAGAAAAAAGACGACGATAAGAAAAAAGACGACGATAAGAAAAAAGACGACGATAAGAAAAAAGACGATGATAAGAAAAAAGACGATGATAAGAAAAAAGACGATGAAAAGAAAAAAGACGATGAAAAGAAAAAAGACGACGAAAAGAAAAAAGACGACGAAAAGAAAAAAGACGACGAAAAGAAAAAAGACGACGAAAAGAAAAAAGACGATGAAAAGAAAAAAAACGATGATAAGAAAAAGGAGGATGACAAAAAGAAGGAAGATGAAAAAAAGAAGAAGGAAGATGAAAAGAAAAAAGATGAGGATAAGAAAAAGGATCGGTATAGACGTCAAGCTCCAACGCCTCCTCCCTATTTTCCCACCTATCCTCAGCCGCAACAATACCCTCAACCATATGCGCCACGACAATATGCGCCTCAGCAACCTTATCAATCCGCCCCTGCTGCTCAGTACCCCGGTTATTTTGTTCCTCAGGGCAGACCACCTCAACAGCCACAATACCCATCACCGCAATACCAACAACCACAATACCCTCCCAGACCGCCTATGGTGGATACCCGCAGAAATGATAATCGGTAAATTTAGATTAATATATACAAAAATATATAGGGAAAAAATAGTTAGACTCTAATTTTACTAATAATTCACGTTGCTTGACGACAAATTGAATTGTTAAATAAAATATCATCTTTTCATATAGGTTTATTAGCAATAACAAAATTACATTGTTAATTTGTTATTTCAATTTACCTATATAAAGAGATGAAATTGAAACAAATGAAATTGTATTTATCGTTTTATCGTTTCCCTATTCAAGGAATATACAAACATTACTATAAATGCATTTTGAGCTATAATTTTCAGTATGAATTAATTAGTAGATATCCGCCGATGCAAATGACCCCGTTACCACCTTACGGGCCTCAATATGCCCGTCCGCCTCCTCCTCCTCAATACGGGCAACCTCCAGCACCTCCTCAATATGGGCAACCCCCACCCACTCAATACGCTCCCCCTCAATACGCTCGACCCCCACCCCACCCTCAATATGCACAACCGCCGGTCTATCCGCCCGCATTTCCGCCACCACCTGATAGCTTGCTCCCGTTGATTGCCTTGCCGGGAAATCTTCCTCGAAGCATTCTCGTCAACGACATGATAAAGCCCCCAATGCCTCCCTCCACTTCGCCCGCTCACATTTCTGTTCAAATCGTAAGTTTTTTAAATTTATTTTTTTAGATTACGTGCTTAAGGCGCGTTCAGAATTCATTCGTTATTTACAAAAAATTTAAAAATTTCTGAAAAAACGTTTCGTAATTTGAGTTTTCACATGAAATAGGATTAATCTTTGTTTTTACAATGTTTCTTAGCACTCGGAGCAGTTGCTGTAATTATATTTAGTAATCTTGATAAATATTTATCTAAATCTATATAAACACAGCTGATAATCAATTAAACAAAACTTTTAAAAAAATTCTTACCCTTAAAAATTTTTAAACATTAAACTATTTATTTTTTTAAAAAATTTATAAATTTTTAATAATTTTCAATAATTTTTCACAATTTTTATGATCTCCGCGCCCCTATGTGGCACGATTGAAATGAACTTCTGTTTTTTCACATATAAAAATTTATTTAGATGCGGGAAAATTACTTTCAAATTTGTTTTATATTTTCAATACAACCTTTTTTAGGAGGTCATTTAATTTAAAATTATTACTAATATGGTATTCGTTTAGATACATATGTGTAAAATATTATACATATTTATTTTCAGCTGACTACGATATTTTTTTAATGGTAGAGAAAAACATTTTTGATGGGAAGAAAAAAAATTTTATTATAAAATATGATTTTAAACTGCCCTTAGTTTCTAATGTGCATTGACCGGTGGTTTTCTTAATGGTACCATTGTGTTGTGTTTTGGTAATAGGTTAACAAAAACCTTTTTAGAAAAAAGTATTTAAGCGCATGCAGCATATTAATAAAAACTAATTAATTTTCCCTGTGTCCACTATTGTCAACTAATGACTTCAACCTTTGGGCGAGCTCTATAATTTTTATAAACAAACTTGCATTGCAGACTAAAGATGGCGCGAATTGGGCCATAAATTGCCTTCAAATAAAACCCGACAAGGAAATCAATACGGATATGGGAATCATTTATAAAGTGGACGAATTGCTGAAACCCCTTAACGAAACTGTCGAACATTTTTTGCAAAAGAATTTGGAGAATTTGACTATGGCTAAATGTGACTTTTAGTTATTATAGTTTTTTATAAATGCATTATATTAAAATTGTTACAATTGCAATATTTACCCTGTAATTTTAGTTTTGTCCGCGCGGTTTGAAATTAATTTATTTTTTTGCTTTGCTTATTTTTTAATTTAGGCACGTGCAAAGTAAGTTTTTATTTTAGTAAAATTTTAATTTTTTTCGAAATTTTTTTCATTTTTTATTTCGAAATCTTTTATTTGCTTGAACTAAATTCGGCAATTTTTTTAAAAAAAGCATTCATTTACAAAATAAAATTTAACAATTTTACAAAAATAACTCACTTTGCACGGTGGCCTTATATGAAAATATTAATTTGTGGGAAATATCCTAGTTAGTTTGTCGACTTTTTTTTGCTTGATTTTTTCAATTTTTTTTATATAAGTTTCTTTTAGCACGTTCAGTCTTAACCTCCTCATATTCTAAAATTGAAGATTTAATCGATTTTGTAAATAACGAAAAATCTTTTAATCAGGACTGAGAAATAAAAGAGCCATCCCTAAAAGGGGATTTTTAGGAGCTTTTTTATTGAAATTTTTGTAAAAAAGGGCATTTAAGAAGCCCCTTTTTTTCTTAGTAATTAGGGGCTTTTTATCAATAGTAAATTCCAGACCCAATTTCAAATTAAAGGAGAAAAGCTAAAAAGTGCTTAAAGGGCTTTTTTGTTAAAATTTAAAATTACTATAAACTTTTTCCCACTTTTTTGGCCCTGAAAAAACCATTTTTCCCCTTGGTCTATACTTTTTTATAGCTTTGCTTGTAATAATATTTAAATCATTAATAACAGTTTTATTTGTGTAGATTTATTGCAAACTCGTTCTTCTTCACCCTTTAATACTTTCATCTTACCATCTAACGATGCCATGAAAAAAGACAAAGACCTAGCTAAAAAGCTCAACGAATCTGATAGATGTGCCATGGGTAACGGATCCACATAAATTTATATTTTAGCTGCAACCTTAAACCAAATTAAATATTTTTTGCTAAATGTGCTTCTATATTTTTTTTTGATTTTTTAGAAAATATAAAGCTTCATATTATACCTGAATGGGTATGCCCAAACATTGTCGAAGAACCGACGGAATACCCTACTGTTGAGGGCTCCAAAATAACGATCAAGGGTGTAAAGGGCAAAGCCAGTATCAACGGTGTCCCGGTCAAGGATATAAAAGCTTTTAGCAATGGAATTATTGCGTTCGTTGATGAAATGCTCATCTCAAATAAATGTAACAACTATTCGTTTAGTTATCTCATGGAATTCTATAAAAAAATATTAAAAAAAATAAAATAAAAATTAAATTGGTCAATGCTTAAGCCAATTTGAAGGTTATTTATTTATGTTTTAATATAATATTTAAGTAGGAATGGGCGTTTAAAAACAGATAAGATCTGAAAACCGGCGTAATATTCCGGCCCGGTCCGCCCTACATATTTTTTAAATTGGGCTCGGCCTGCCCGAAACTTGGTTTTTCATCTTAGGCCCGGTCCGCCCGAAGTTTAGGGCCGGATCCCGTTACAAATATGGTAAATATTATATAAAAAATTATTAATAAAATACATGCTGATAAAATAATATTCTAGCGATGATAAATTCATTTAATTCTCGTTAACAATAGTCAGAATTAAAGACAAAATGAGATGTAAAAAAATCGGCCCGGCCTTCATAACGGGCGGGCCGGGCCTTAATTAAAAAAAAAGGATTTAGGAGGCGGCCCTGAGCTAGAAAAAAACTCCATCTCGGCCCGGGCGGGATTTTGGTCGATTTTGATCTCTAATCAACATTTACCTATCTCATTGCTTCTTAGCTGACATAGGTGTTAATAACATTTAATAATTAATTATTATCTTTAATTTATTGCTTGTTTACATTTTTGATTTTTTTTTAGCCAAAACCCTGCCCAAAAAACTCAAAGAAGAAAAAGATGCTTCAAAGTTCTTGGATTTATTGAAGGAGTATAACGAGACGTACCTAGATACTTTGGTCGGAAAAGCTGTTTTAGTTCCGATAAATAAAGCCTTTGATGTAACTCCTTATTCTGATTGGCTATCGTTTTGCATTGATTAAAGGGGGGCGGGGGAGGGTGGCAAATTTTTTTTGTAGATATCTAATAGAATTCAAACTGGCCGTGATATTCTGGCCCGGCCCGGCCCGGCCCGCCATATTTTTCAATTTAGGCCCGGCTTGGATTTTCAATTTTAGACCCGGCCCGAATTCAAAAATACGGCCCGATTTTTTATTACATGCTAAAAATTATTTGTTTGAAAATTATCAACAGAATACAGAGTGTAAAAGTACCCTTCTCCAATATAATATACAATAGGTTTTAATTAGTACCAATTTATTTTTTGCAAGTCGGCTTTTCCTCTTGTTTATTTAGTCCTATGTTAACCCTAAATCTCATTTTGCCTTATTTTTCAACTAACAATTATTAACATATGATAAAGGGCATTACTTTTACACATTTTATTTTAAAGCCAAATTTTAGCTTGTAATTAAATGGTTTGTAAATTTGGGCCGGGTCGAACCATAGTTTTTGACGGGTTTGGCCGGGCCTATATCGAAAAATATGTTAGGCACTACGGCACGGTTTGAACTCTAAAGTCCAGCGAAAAAAACTTTTTCTTTAAATTAAATTTTTCAAAACCCTAAATAGCTTTTGCAAATATTGGTTTAAAATTAAAAATTAGTATTAAAATTTCGAAAATAATTATTTAAAATAACCAAAAATATTTAAAGAAACCGCCAAAAATTAATTCCAAGTAGCTTTTTAAGCATTTTAGCACTCCTTATAGCAGGCTGGATGATCACCGTGACCCATGTCTTGTAATATGCCTAGCTTCTTTATATATCAACTAAAACAAAAAATAATTTAAAATTTTATAAATCATTTTTAATTAATAATAGCTATCAATTAGGTTATATGATTAAGTATTATGGGAGATATTTTATTCAAATAGTTCTGGGGGTATAGTAATCTTTCTAGTGGCGGCTTAATAGTTTCAATTGTCGAAAAATCATACTTATACCTGGGATCTTATTTTTTTAGCTCTTAATATTATATAATTCGCTAAACCCGACACTGTTAAAATAGGCGATGCTTTGATGTGTATGCCGTTTCTCTCCCAAGAGTCTTGTTGGTTACATGGCTTATATTTACCAATTTGTAAAGCCTGCATACTGTAGTATTCAAGGAAATTGTGGCATTTTTCCATCGGACACGTTGGTATATGGGAGAGACTAACTGAACCAAGGAGTTGTCGCCAGGTGGGAAAATAAATGTTTTTTTTAACAAGTTTTTGAGTATTTTTTTCAAATGCCCACAAACTCGTATAAAAAAGCCCCTTTTCTTCTTAAAAAAAGGCATATTTAAAAAGCCCTTTTAAAAAAAACTCCTAGAGCTTTAAGAAAATAACCCACCCATCATTATTATAAAGGAAAAATCAAAATTTTTTGAAATTACTATAGAGAAAACATAAAATGGGCTTTTTGAAGCTCTTTTTAAGAGCCACTTTTTGTGGGTTTTTTTTTGCCCCTTTTTTTAGTAAGGGCTTTTTTTGAATTCTTATTTTTTCCCTTTATTTGTGGCCCCTTTCTTTTTTTATGTTTTAGGGGAAAAAATGAGCCAAAGTTTTTTGGCTCATTGTTTTCCCAGCCCTGGTTGTCGCCACAAACAATTTCCATGCCTCCTTGCGTATAAAAAAATGTTTTTTTATTTATAAGGATTTGAAAGATGTGAAAGATAAACTCAAGAATAAGACGTATATCAAGGAATTTATCGATAATCACGTGGTTCCCCAGCAACTTATGGATTACATCAAGGTTGACGGATACAATAAAAAGGACGAACCATTTTTGAATATAACTAAGGTGAGGAAACTTATATTTTTGGTCTAAATCGATATATTTCTGTAAATATTTCATTTAAATTTTTGAAAAGAAAAGTAACCTATTTTTAAATAGTTTGATATTTATGTCAATTATGTGTCTTACCTCACAAATTTTCTAGACATTGATCTAGTAACTATTAAAAAAATAATCTAATCCATTTTTTTATATGGCTAAAGATTGCTATTTTTTGCCGAAATTCTTCTTTTTTTTTGTTTAATTTAAAAGCAATATCAATTATTTGCAAAATTTAGTATGGATTTAATAACAAAGAAAGGTGTATACTATTATTTAACTTTCTAAAACTTTTTTATTAATGGAATTTGCAATTGTTAAGCTTAAACTCAATTTTTGAATATAGCCTAAATAAAAGGTGAATAATTCATTAACAAATTTCAATTGTACATATTTATAAATTCGGCATGTTTAGGCACAATACTTGCCCAATAGTTTTCATTGCATACGTCAAATAGGACAAAAGAAGGGTGATTTCTGTAGTGGCAAATACTACTTAATACCGAAGGTAAATGTCATATTTAATAAATTAATACAACTATTTTAACAACCTTGATAGGCCAATAAGTATTTTTGATAATTTATATATGTTAAAATTAAAAGGCAATGCCACCTTACGACAAAAACCTGACAGAAACGTTAAAGGAACAAAAAGAACTTAAAAGCTTCCTCCAATTACTAAACGAATCTCGGATTCAATTACCCCCGAACCAATTTGTTACGATCTATGCACCAACTGATGATGCCATAAAGGCTTACAACAGCTCTAATGCTACCGATTACGATAAGTATCCTGTAAATCTGCTCATGAGACACATTTTCCCCGGTAAAAATCATATTGTATATAGTTATTTTATTGGCCCTAAATTTCGTAACTGCATTAACTCGCAGTCATATATGTGGGGTATGTATATATTAGTGTTTTTCACGGATCACGATTTTCAAGTCCGATCTGGCTACCATTTGCAAATTTTTTTTTGGTATCTTTCCGAAATTAGTGTTGGTCCGATCCGGCCCCGAAACAAGGTGTTCGGTTTTTTATAAAATAAATTAAGGGCCCTACTTAAATTTATTTGTTTTTACTATTAACCTTAATCGCAGGTTTTCAAAATCACAAAAAATTGTTGTTTGTAATTATATTTAATGCAATTGCTTTAAATATATTTTGAGGATTTTATTTAACTTATATCTAAATTTATGTAAACATGGCTAATAATTACTTCATTATGACTCCTTTTACCTTAAAAAATATCAAACATTAAACCAATTCAAAAAAATGAATTACCTTTGAACACGCTCAAATACGAACAGTGAGCGAAATTTTATACAAAACACTTAAATCTAATTTCACATGCCATAAAAAATTGCTCCTCTCTGACGTTATATTTAGTGTTATTTAAAAATTATATTAGAGTTAATTCATGTTAAAATTTAAATTCGATGTCGAAATCTGGTTCCTAAACAGAGCAATATTTTAATCATGGTTTGAAAGAAAAAGCTTAATTAAAATCAATTATATGTAAAATAATTAAATATAATATCAAGGGTGTGACACGGCCCGATCCGAAAAAAATCATAATTTATAGGTCCGATCTGATCCGGCTCGATTAAGTTGAAATTCGTTCTGGCCCGGTCCGATTTCGGATGTGGAATATTTCATTATTTTCATCTGCGAATTATATTAATATTTAAAATGTATATTTCACACAATGGAATCTACTTTTAAAAAATGGATTGTTTAACCATTTATAGTTTAAACAAACATTTATTACTTACTATAGGCACGAACGAAGATTATTGTTGTACCTCTCACGATAGTGACTTTTACCTAAACCATAAACTAAATATGGCTCATAATGCTAATGGGCTCACTATCTTTGCGCCACCTGATAGGGTCCCGGGAGGTCCTCAAGAAGTCAAAATTAAGAAATGTGATATCTTGGGCCAAGGCTTCCTCGTGCACATAGTTGACAAAGTTTTCGAAAAACCGGTGCAGAAACTAACACCTCCAAACCCGATTGATAGGAAAACCCCCTTTTGGGTTGAAGAGGAAAACGGCGCTAAGAAAAATTAAATAATATGAATCAAAAGAACCTTTTTATAATTTAATTTCATTTTTCCTATGCTCTTTATTTTTAATTAAATAATAATATTATATATTTTATCAAAATTAATTTTTATTATATGTTGCATTACACTGTAAAATTTAGGGTAATTGCAAAGGTAGGTAGCAACGTGATACAAATTGTGGTTTGATTTTAGTGAGGAAGACATATAATTAAATGTAAGGGGCTTTTTACAAATTCATTTACATCTAAAAAATATAAGGCTAAAATACAATCTTCCTAGATTTGGTCCTCTTTGAAATGTCTTTATGGCAAAAGGCAAATTTTTTATTAGATAAGCCCAAAAAAATATATTTAATAAAATAAATTTAATTACATTTGAGTTTTAAACAAAATGCGGCCGATTTTTGAATATTTTAGTATAATTGCAATTACCCTGTGCTATGATATTTATAGCTCAATTTCATGCACAATTTTAACAAAATATACATTATTGTAAAGCTCGCACAAGAATTTACATTGCTTTAATATATATTTACATATGTTTTGAATCTTCACATTTTATTTAAAATATGTACATATCATACCAAGCCATTTTGTTTTTTCCAGTTTTAGTCATTAATTGTAAATTTTTAAAAATTTAATTTGCTTGAATAAATATTTTTGATTTATGCGGCTTATTAGCTTTTTTATAATTTAGACATGATGCGCCTTGTTTTTGGAAACCCTTTACCTGGGAATTAAGTAGTCTGCTAATTACAAATAAATAATATTATTTGTTAGTTATATAGTGCAGGTGAAGTTTTTTCTCTTTTTGAGACTTTGTATTGAGGTGCATCCTCATGGTTTAGAAATATTCCGCAATTATGTAAAATTTGGGTACACCAGCACTTTTTCACACGTAGACCTTTGAACGAGCAAACAAAAAATTTTAAAAATTCCATGACTTGAATGGTTTTAAATCAACATATAAATGATAATTTTTAAACAATGTATTTTTCTACATATAAATTTTAAAATGAATTCGGGGTACTATAGTAAGTCACTATGACTTTTTGAAAATATTTAAGTACAATGTCTATACAAATTGTAAAATTGCGTCAAAAATATTTTGTAACATGAATGCGTTGCGACTTTTAATGTTGAAAAAAAAAAATGGAGAGAACTGCATTTATATTTAACTATAAGTGCACGTATTTTTTTTAGAATCTTAATTAAAGCATATATAAAATCAATCTCATGAGATTTGGAAGGTTAAATATTGTACACTCGCCCCTATGCACTTAATGTAACTTCTTTTCTCCTGTTGAACTGCAAGTTAATATTATTTGAAAATGACTCTCATTTGTTCCGGCACAATAAGGAGTTCGGGAGTATGTTAAAATCTTATTTCGCCTAGTTTCATTCCACAACGTACCCGGCGGATAGGCTTAACTTTTAAAAACAAAAGGGGGTTTGCTTTTGCCATTAGGACCTTTTTTTTGGGATAATATTTGAGGCAACAGTATTTTATTATATAACCTTGTTTTGGTTTGTTAAAAAGTAATAGGATTTTAGGTTGTTCCCATACTCTCATAAAGTAATGCCATACCCTTTGGAGTTTTGACTTGGAAAATTATTATCGTCGGTTGGGTTATATATTTGGATTTGTTCCTACGCCCGAGACCTAGGTTTTTGGCTGTTTTCAATTTTGAGCACATCGGCTCTGTAGACCATTCAGCCGCATAAGTTTGATGAACATGTTAGTAACTACATTTTATATCTGGAAGGGGGTCATTTTACACCAAACAAACTGCGTGGACGGCTGAATCATTAATTTATAATTTTAACGCTGTAAAATTAACATTGAAAAAATATTTTTTTTCAATAAAAAATCAATACCCAATAAATATTTACGCTTAAAAATTTTCCAACATCAAACCAATAATATTTTTAATAAAATTTTAAACCCAAAACGAATGAACTTTAAACGACGCCCTAATGAAATAACAAAAAAGTAAAAAACGATGTGTGCCTAACTAATTACGATGTTAAATTAATTACAAAATAGATTATACGAAACTCAATATTATTCAAGAATTTATATTTTATAATTAAGGTTGTTTTGAGAAAATTATATTTTTAATTAAGAATATTTTTTTTACTATTTACGATTTGCATTATATTCAGTAGAAATACTATTTTATTACTAAATATATTTACAACAATTTGAAAAAAATGGCATAAAGCTATTTTGAACGTTATTATGCTTGTTGATGCAAAAAATATGTTAGAAAGTTTAATGTACCTTTAAAAGAATTTCTTTAAAGGTAAGTATCTTATTTTTGGATTCCGCTGATGCATAAACACGAATATTAGTATTTACCACCAATTTAATCATAATTTTGTATGTAAACGAACGAAAGTTCAAATGTTTCTATTTATTCAATTTCGAAGTTTGTATTTACATATCGGTCAAGCATAACTTACATTCATATTACAATTATTATATATTCGTCAGAACGTGTATATATCAAAGATAATATGCTACTTTTTCTTATTCTTATAACAAAATCAATTTGTTATTCATTTTGCCACGTGACATATCATCGTAAATATATCCATTTATTATCTTAAGCCAACCGATAAACAATACCAAGCTAGCCTGTACTCTTTTATTCTGCCCTTCCCTTCTTTCTCCACAACCCCAAAGAGATAATTAGCCATTGGCTCGTTCATTTAAACCGGTAGTTAGAGATTGATTTGTTCAAATCAAAGATTAAAGACAAAAATGGCCACTTGTCCGAAAAAAATGAGACATTCATTATGGAGGTTGAGGGACATAACTCAGATAGCAGAAAATAGGTTTTATACAAATTGCGATAAGCAATTAAAAATAAAAAAATTAAATTTAATAAGGTATATTAATATTTTTTAAAAAAAACGAAAAATCTTTTTTTTTAAAAAAGCGCAATAATTTTTTAAAAAAAGATTTTTAAATGAAAAATATAAAAACCTACTTATTTGCTTTAGTATTGTTTAGGCTATTTATATATAAATATAACTTTAAATGGAACCCATAAAAATTAATTTTCTGTAACTTTGCCAACCACCATTTTTGAATCACTTTGTAGTGTTATATAATATAGCTCTAGTAATCTATGTTATATAAAAATATGGTTTAAGTTTTCGGAGCATTTCTTGACAAAATTATACCTAAGATTGACATTTTTTTCATAGTTTTCATATAAAATATAATATACATTAAAAAATTCTATAAATTGAAATTCTTGTCGAAGTTGTGAAGCAAAATAAATATTTAAAATATAACACAGGTCAACAAATATCAATGTCAGAAACGAGATTGTTATGAGAACATAAAAGTGCATCCCCAAGATGGCCCAATTTCATATATACTTTTTGTTTTTCTTAGTTTCTTCCTTTTTTGGCTCAGATCCGTCTACAACGAAAAATGGCCTTTTTTGACCAAATTGACAGAAAAATATACCCTAAGAAGAAAAAATAAAAAAATTTACTTTGCATATATATATTCCCTGTCACTTATATTTTTAATCACAAATAATGGAAAATAAATTTTATTAATATATCAAGCTTTTACATCGGCTAGATAATACAAAATATTTCGCGTCCAAACTTAAATACGACACGATATATTATCGGTTTTTAATGAAAATATTATTTGAAGTTTGAATTTAACAGTTTACCTTGTGTGAATATGCAAAAATAACATTTCAATTTATTTTTGAATCTTTTTTGTTTTTTTTTGACCTTTTTTTCTAAAATTTACAATGTTTATACCTGACTAACTAAGTTTGATTAGGAAAAACGGTAAACGGATTTAATATTCCCTAAGATGGCAGGTTTAATCTCTGTACTTAACTCATAACTCTCAAAAAATTGTTGGCTCTTGGTCTAGGTTAAGTGATTGCCTAGTACCCGACAGGGCTAAAAGGGGCTATGCCCTGACGGGTATGCCGTCTATTTCAAGAGATGTAGGGCAAGGGGGGCATTGTTTTAGCAGGTGAATGATTCTGGCCTTCGACTTTTGCCAGAGTTGTAAAGCCTGCATGCTATAATATTCCGGAGAGTGCGGCGTCATTTCGATGGATATTTTGGTATTGGCGGAGAGACGCGCTTAATCTTATTGACCCTAGGGGTTATGAACGTCGCCGCATAGCAATTTCAATGCTCCTCACCAAAAAAAAAAACCTGTGTAATATCACATTTTAATGAGGTCCAATGATAAGGATACGTGTTTTATATTTGTATCATCATACTAGGTGAAATATCACATCGAAACACAGAGCTAGATTTCTCATCAAACATGCAAAATTACATACTAGGTATAAAATATGATGTAATGTTGTAGGGCATTAAGCGATTTTGAGCAATAGCTTTAATAGGGCATTAGGCAATCTATGATATATTTATAGACATGGTACTCATTTTTTCATGCTCTGTATTGATCAGACATCTAAATATTTTAAATAATTTAGTCTTTTTATCAATATTTTAAGGTATATATAACAAGATTAATGTGACAAATGTTAATTTGATTTAAAAACATAAATAAAAAAAATAAATCTTTATTTCTTCAAATTTAGAAAATTCATATTTTTTTTGCAGACAAAATAATCGGGAAACTTTTGTTGTTAAACATGGTTAAATCAATTAATGCCCAACAACATATATATACTACAGTTTTTATTTATATAATTGAATATGTCATGACAAATAAACACGAATAATTTTAAAAAGCACATAAAAACGATCTACTAACATTTGGCCTATTTTATTAAAAATTTAATCGTCAATTCTCCATTTATTAACTTACAAAATTTAGCTATTGCCCAATTTGTTTTAATATAGAAAAAGTTTTTTAACAAAATTGATTGCCTCATTTTTAAACCGCGGTTCCATGATAAAAAGAGCACGATGTACTCTAAATTTAATTTAGGACCCAATAGGTACATTTATCCAAAACGTTCGACTTCTCTGGTGTCGAGAGCAACCATATTTCCCTTAATTCGAAGTTCTACTGATAAATCTCATGAAAGAAAAGCACCCGATTATGAATATAGGAATGATACAAAATCTAATCGCTTAGCTAAAGACAATGGAGAATCAAGGTTATATTAGCAGTTTATTTATATTAAAGAGTGACAAAATATAAATTATTTACCATGGTTGGCAAGTTAAAAAAAATTTTTACTTGGTGTTCATCAAGTGAAAAATATTTGTTAACCCGCAATCGGGTATGTGGGGATCTGGGTCCCCCAGCACTTGAATCTCTTTTGAACAAGTGAACAATTTTAAAACTTTATGATTATGTATTAAATGTTTTTGTATTTTTAAGCATATTAATTTTTAAATTCAATTTGGGGTACCCAAACCTACTTCTGTATAATATATTAATACACCACCTTATATAACACAGGTCAACAATTTTTTGAGAGTTATGAGTTAACTACAGAGATCAAACCTGCCATCTTAGGGATTATCAAATCCGTTAACCGTTTTTCCTAATCAAACTTAGTTATTCAGTTATAAACATTGAAAATTTTAGAAAAAAAGGTTAAAAAACCAAAAAAGATTCAAAAACAAAATTAAATTAAAATTTTATTTATGCATATTCACAACATTTAAACTGTTAAATAAACTTTAAATAATATTTTTATTAAAAACCGATAATATATAGTGTCGAATTTAAGTTTGGACGCGAAATATTTTATATTATCTAAATGCCGATTTAAGAGCTTGAAATATTAATAATTTTTCTCCCCAATATTTGTGATTAAAAATAAAAGTTACAAGGGATTTTATGTAAAAACGATTTTTAAATTTTTTCTTTTTACGATATATTTAGATCTGTCAATATGATCAAAAAAGGCCATTTTTCGTTATAGACGAATCTAAGGAGCCAAAGACGGAAGAAACTAAGAAATACGAAAAACATATATGAGATTAGGCCATCATGGGGATGTATTCATTTATGTTTTTATAAATATCACATTTCTGACATAAATATTTGTTGACCTGTGTAATACAAGTCGACAAAAATCAGTGAAAAAAGATTATGACACTGGGGGGAAATAATCCCCATGATGCTTTTTTTTCTGAATCGCCTACGGCTCTCTCCTTCAAAGTAAATAGTTTTGTTTGAGACTGCCTCAAAATAAAAATTTCTTTGTATATCACTTGTAACTTGTTTTACTAATCTCTTTGTATATTACTTGTAACTTATTTTACTTATCTCAAATAATGAGAAAATAAGTTTTAAGTATGACAAGCTCTTGTATCAACTTATAAGTTATACAGAATATTTGACACCCTAAACTAAATAGGGGACAATATATTAAAGGACAACAAAAAACCATTTTGTAGAGAATTTTCTTGCAGCGAGGTTTAATTTTTTCCCAATGCCTTCAATTTATTTCTGCTTTAAAAGTTCAGAAAAAAAATCCACAAAATTTCTTTAACTATTAATATTCCAAAAATCTTTTCTTAAGGCACGTGCAAAGTGAGTTTTTATTTTCGTGAAATTTTGAAAATTCTAAAAATTTTGAAAATTTTATTTTTTTCAAAATTTTTAAAAAAAAATTTTTATTTCAGAAAAAGCATTTTATGCGCATATACCAAATTTGGCAAATTTGCGTTTTATTTCAAAATAAATTTTTTCAAAATTTTGAAAATTTCACGAAAATAAAAACTCACTTTGCACGTGCCCTTATAAAATAAATCTAAAAAAGGTTATATCTCAAATTTATTAGCAATATAATTTGTTATCAAAAAAGGGATTTTATGACAAAACCACTAATTTAACAAAAACAAAATAATTAAAAAAAATTAAATGTTATATAAAAATTTAAACGCCTTACGTTACTAATGAATGTTCCCGTAATAAATATATTTTTGAACTTTTGTTGCTATCCATAGGTAATATAAAAGCCCCAAACACCCCAAAAATTAGGGAAATATCATTATTAACACTGAATATCTAATAATCTGAGGCATTGGCTTAAATTTTCATATTCGTATAATCAGCAGCTAAAACTTGACCAAAAACAATAGTTGTCATAAGTGATGCTCAAGGTCGTCAAAATCGAATTTTAAAATTTTACTAAAAAAATAATTTTTTTCAATTTTTTTTTTGTTTTATTTACATTTTTTTAAAAATATTCAATGTTGTTAGCTGATGTACAAAGTATGATTAGAAATGATAGGCACTGGTCTCTAAAATTAGCTCATAGGCCTCAAAAATTTGTTGACCTTTGTAATATGCATCTTTAATTTTGGAAAATATATCTTGAATAAAATACATAAAAATGTTGTTTTGGGACTTTATATGGGTATATTATATAAATATTCTTAAAAATAAGTAATACACAAAAACAAACATTAATTTTATGAAAATTTGTAACAAATTTAATATTAAATTTTTTGCAGTTTTTTTGAATGATTTTTGTTATTTAAGAATATTTAATGTTTAATTATTTTTTAAAATTTATCACATTCATCTTTTTTATTCTTATTCTAAAACCCATCTTGCAAAATTCTGGCCGTGTTTTTAAACTATATATGAAAAGTCTGTCATATCGATAATTTTATAAAAAAAAAAATCTGTTTTTTGAACATATGATATATTTTAATATAATAAAAACGATCAGACTTAAGGTCTTGAGTAATTTAGAACAAATTGTTTCAAACTTATCTAATTATAGGTTAGGAAAAAAAAGCAATTAAATGTTTTATTGAATCTGTTTTATTTGAATATCACTTTTTTTAAATAAAAATAATTTTATTTTCCCAAAAATTCATATTATCATTTTTGTATTTTTTTTTATTTTCAAATTATTCTATATCGGATCGACCATGTTAGTAATAAATTATATATCCGACGCCGTGAAAATTATTATTTAGATACATGTAAAAGTCTTTTTATTTTTCATGAAGAAAATAGCAAATCCTTATTATAGAAAGGGAAGGTAAGTAAATTTAATAAAATGCCAATTTTTACAAGGAACATAGTTTAACATTTCCTAAAAAGGGGGGAGGGGCAAGGGGGGGGGGGGGGGTGGGGGAAGGAGGCGTTTTAGGCCTGACTCTTTACCTTAAACAGTTGAGGCGGGAAATTAAAATGGCTCTTATGGCAAACTTTCAAATTCTAAATTACGGGTCAAACAAAAAATGTTTAATTGTTAAATTAATAGAAAGGGCTCATTATAATTAGAGAATAGCTAAATGGAAGGTTTTTTGACAGACATTAACTCCACTTTTTTGGGCTTTAAATTTATGATTTTTGTCATTTTTAAGGCAGTTAAAAAAATAACTTGGCTCAGCACTACATATGTCTGTACCACAGAGCAGAGCCCTAACCAGGATTCTTCATGGGGTACAAAGCATTAAAAACTATTTACGCTCTTGGCGGCAAGCAAGGGCGTAGCAAGTTGTAAAGCTTGGGGGTGGGGGGGGAATTTCAAAAAAAAATTTTTGCCGCCTTCGGCGGCATATTGCGGGCACGACCTTTGGTCGTGCCATAGTTTTTTAGTTTGAAATCTACTGATTCTTATGATTGTTACTTAATTTTGCTTTTTAAAATTTGAGTAATCATTAAGGACTTTTATAAATAATGTTTATATAAACAAACATATATGGTATTAAGAAAATTATATTATTGATATATTATATGCAATAAATTTTTATATTAATGATACAATTATGTGAGGATATGTGTTTAGAAAACAAACATTAACTTAAAAACCCTATAAGATAGAGAGCATTCTATTTTATATACGTTCTATTATTTTGATTTAAACCTTAGTTAAATAAATTATTATTATTTACATTAAATTAATTATTACCATTTTTTTTATAATTTCTGCCTCCAATATGCACTAAAAATTTTCAATTTGGGTGGAGATATGGCATGCTGGGGGGGGGGGGGGGGTTTATCCCCAAACCTCCCCCCTCTCCTACGCCAATGGCGGCAAGTTACTTTATGCCCCATTCATTGTTTGTTAGGTAAATAAAATTTTTGGCTTTACTATAATGGAATAAAATTTCGCTAATTTCAATATCGAAATTTCTATTTGAAATAAGTTTTTGAAGACGACTAGATTTGACTCCCAACCTGTGCGTCAGTGTCGTAATAAATTCCTTATATTTCATAATGATCATAGATATTTTAATACGAGCTTCAGCAAGACAGGAATGCCTATAGAGGTTACTGTGGTACCAATTACAATTCTTACTTCAGTAAGCGAAATATCGCAATTAGCGGCGCCAGAAACCACCAAAGGCACTCCCATAAATTTTACGCACCACCAAAATCCTAACACCTTTATTAATAATCCGAAAAAGTTTAATATTATTCACGAAATAAATAAATCTATTGAAAATAGCAATGTCAGTGGAATAAATAGGATTTATAAAAGTTTGCAAAACACAACATTCATTATCCATCTAACCATGGGAAATAATTCGAAATTAGAAACTATAACTGATATTCTTGGTTTGTGTATTTTTATATCTAAGTTATTTTCTATTTTTAAGCATTTCTATCACATTCATTTTCGTTTTGCCTAGGCATTCAAGATTTATTTTTTTTAATTTTATGTTTGAACTATTAGACATTTTTGAGCAACAAAAAATATACTTTTTTTTATATTTATCTTTAACTAAACTTTTTGTTTTATAATAGTTAAAATAATATTTATATGAATGATTACACAGGTTGACAAATATTATTGTCTAAAAAAAGAAAGTTAAGTCATTAAAATAAATTAATCCCTTAGATGGCTTCATTATATATTTTTTCTTAAGTTTCTTTTGCCTTCGGCTATTTTCTTAGGTCTATATTAAAATAATGCATATTTTGACCAAATGGACATATTTTGCGCCTCGTGAATACCCTAAAGAAAAAAAAAGAATATTTTCATATTAAATTCACTTGAAACTTATTTTTTTATCTCAATATTGAGAAATAAAGTTAAATATATCAAATTTTTACAACTATAAGTTATACAGAATATTTGGAACTCAAACTAAATAGGACACGATGTATTATCAAAAAATATATTATTTGATTGTTGACTTTTTTTCAATATTGTGAATCTCTTTTGTTTATTTTTAACATTTTTAAAAATTTTCAATATTTATAGCTGGCTTACAAAGTTTGTTTTAAAAAACATAGTTTATGGATTTGATTCTAGAATGGCAGGTCTGGTCTCTGAAGTTAGCTTATATGTCATAAAAATTTGACCTGTGTAATAATTAAAATATAAATATATGTATAAATGATTATTAACAAGATACATAGTTATAAATATTAAATATAGGTAAATTGAAGTCCAAGCTCAGCTCCAAAAATAACACCTTATCAGCCAATATTTCCCGCGTATTTAAGATTGCGCTTCATCAAAGTTTGATTATTCCATGCTTTCTAATTTATTTTTTATTCGAAATGTTAACCCATAGTAATAGTTATTATAAGTTGTCAAATATTCGAAATTTGTAAAATTATATAAAATATCCATAGAACGAAATTAGGCATATTCTTAAGCATCTTACACGTTGAAAGTTGCATTAATTTAACCTGATAGGTCGTTATTTTTCATCCAAGTTTCTTAACTTGTGTTTTAATTGTACTCAGGTGAGGCAACCCCTTATACTGTAGCAAAATCCAAAGGTAATCTATTTTGGTATTTTAGATATTGTTTGAATTTTTATTCTAAAATTAGGATGCGTTCAATTTAATAGTGTATATTTGTTTATTATTTGATTTCGGACATAAATGTCTTCTCTGTATAACAACTCATCTGTTTTTTGATACATATTTATGCTTGCTGTATGAAAAGCATTCTATTCAGGCTAAAAATTATTATTTTAAATTATTTGCAATACCAACATTTCACACTTTTTTTTTGATTGTTTTTTTAAAAATCAAATTAAGATAAAATTTGTTTAACAACAATATTTAACAAAAAAATAATAAGTCTTTTCGATTAGATTTACTAAACTAGCGTATGGGCCAGGCAAATTAGGATTTCAAAACAAAAGAGGGCTAAGTTGAGTGCTTAGTATTTTTAGTAAAAAAAATAATTATGCAAATTGTGATATGTAAAAAGATTATAACAAAATCCAAAATACCCATTCCTGGGACTTTTTTGCGGAATTATCTATGCGTCATTTTAGTTATAGGATATTAAAAATCACGCATTTATGACATTTTAAAGGAATTTACAGAGGATTTGAAGGAGATACTGGCTCAAACCAAATTATATCTTGGATCATGGGTATTATTTTAAGTAAATATAATAAAATATTACAATTCAATTCCCTCTAAAATCAAATATTACTATTAGATAAGCTAATTAAAGAAAAAGTATAAAAAACTTTTAAAATTTTGCCAGGAGGCACCAAATGCATAAATACTATTTTTAAAATGGGGGGAGGAAGTGATTTTGGGGAAAGGATAAATTTTTAGTTTTTATTAATATAACAGGATTAATTAAATTTATTTTATTTATTAATGCAGTTGAGCTTAGGAATAAATTTTAATATGTAATCGCTACGTAATTCTTTGGTTTACATATTATTATTCATAATGGCATTTTACTATAATAAATTGTGTCAGTCAGCACTAAATTAAATTAACTAGAAGCAATAAAACATGTAACAATATATAAAGTATTCTTAGAAAATGGGGGGAGGGAAAGCATGTGAGGTCAAATTTTTAATGCATGGGGGGAAATGCGAAGTATAAATTAAGGTGATTAAGGTAGCCTCAAACACCCTGGTATCAATGGAATGAGAATCAGGCTCAGTTCGATCTTTTAAAAAGGAATACAGCAAATCACTGATTTAATATAAACATATATGATTATGATATATGATAAAGCAGGCCTGCCTATTACGTTGTTATATCGTATCTGTGTAATTGCACAATAACAGCCCATCCCAATATCGATATTAAAGTTCGGAGATTTGAAAATACGCTTCATAATTATAATAAACTAGGCTGAATATATGAAAGTGCGTTTAGTTTACTTATCTGTTCTTTTATTATTTAGCTATATCATATATATCAAATGAATATTATTTAGGAACCATAGGACTAATAACATTAACGGGTATTCTTTTAATTATGCCTATAAAAGATATCTTGTAATAAATTTTAATCGGTTTAATTTATATTTAGTACGCTCAATTTAATAAACAATTGAAATAATATTGATTTCTAGTTGCATTAAAGTATTAAATCTGTAAATTAACTAAAAATCTTCTTTTTGTTGATTTGTTTTAAAAACTAAATAATTTTTCTTCCTATAAAATTTATATATTTAACTATAAATTGAATTAGGGACTTACTTTATAATGTATCGAATAAAAATAATCCCCATTTAATTTAATTTATGCCCTCTTTTCTTTTTGGATCTTAGAGTTTGGCTTAGCCTAATATTAATTCTTCTCCTTTTTATAATATTTGTTATTAATTTTAAAACTAATATATTTAATTACCAAGGGTGTATTACATATTTTGTCAATAAACATTATGCTTTACATGTTAATATATAAAATCAATTTTTTTTTACTTTTATTATTTTGCGTCTTTGTAATTTGATATATTAATAGCTGTAATCAAAATAGTATGTGACAATGAGGTTTTATATTAATTTAAGTAAGCTACAAATTATATGCCAGAAGCGAGAAAAATTACATAATAAATAAAGATAATCTATGAACATTAACTTTATGCTGAAATAATCTAAATTTTTAGTCCATAGTTTTTAAAACATATTCTTAAAAATATAGATACAATTTTAATTTTTTTTCGTTTCCTTCTAATATGCAATGAGAATAAAAAATATTTTAAAAATGAATTGTCGCCCCCAATATTGACGTTTGGACTATAAAAATAGTATTTTCCTCTTAAACTTCCTGCCGTAGCTACAATTTTAAATCTAAGGAGAAATTATTATTATTAATTTTTACTAATATCATGCATAGTTGTAACAGAAATTATATATCGTTCTTCTTAAAGGCGCCACAATCAATTGGGAGTGCCTTGAAATTTTTACTCAATTACAGGGTTACCAAAATATTTTAAAAAATGTTCACCTTGAGCGCCTATTTGCTTAGGAGCGCCCATAGGACACTGAACGCCCCTGTCTACCTCTCTTCATAATCTTTTATTCCGTTTTTAAGTAATTCCTTTAAGCAAGATTTAACCCATGATATGTTTTTAATGTTCGGTAAATCTTTATATCTAAACAAATAGCAGGTTCACAAAATATATTAGTAGCAAAGAAAAAAGTATAGAAGATAGTAATTTTAACTTTTATTTTACTTTTTTTTAAAAACATTATTGTTTTCAATTACCTCAGTATCTATTCATTTTTATTTAAGTATTTCCTGTTTTTGCGTTAAATTTTATTTAGTTAACAATCATTTAAAAAAACATAGTTAAAAAATTAAGTTTTATTAATGACAAGCAAAAATTGATATAATTCTGCTAATGACAAAAAAATAAATTAAAGAGAGTGAACCATTGATCTACCAAAAATTCTTTAAAATTTTTACTAATTTAATTTACTAATTAGAGGCGCTTTTAGAATTCATTTAAATTTAAAAAATTAAAATTTTATTAAAAAAATATTAGTTCTAAGAAAATAGTTAATATGTATGGACCTTTTTTTCGCTCTTCCTCTATACCTATTCTCGTTAAGAGACACATTTACCTTACATGTGTTCTCCCAATATTAACATTTGGCGCTGAACTGTTCGGTCTTTATAAATCTGAACTTAAACCACTAATTAATTTACACGACAAATTAAAAGGTGGATTGCTGGAAATTCGGCAAAAAATTTTGAGGCCCAAATTTTAAAATCAAAGATTCAAACATTGAACCTTTTGAAGCTTACGCAACTGAAAAATCTTTTCGTTTTTTAACAAAGCTCCTATTTTAAAAACATTAATTAAAGATTTAGTTAAGTCTAAGATGGCTCTAAAAAATGGACATGGGTCTCAAGATGTAATATAACAATAATTTAAATTTTTAAACTTAAAGATAACATAGCAAAAAAAATTTCTAAAAAATTTAGGGTTTTATTTCAAATAAATTTTTTGGGGCAAGATAAAACAAAATCAAAATTATTTTTTTCTCAGCTTGAAATAACTCTTTTTGATATAATAAATATTATTAGCAGTGAAAATAGTGTTAAATTTGCATCAGGAATAAAACTTCTTTCAAATGAGGACTAATAACTGGTGGGATCTAAAAAAAACTAAATTGGCCAAACAGGCATTATCACTTCAATTGCCCCTGTTGTAATGAATAACTTCGTGAATTCAATTCATGGTTTTCTATGTGTATGAAATTCATTCAACGAAATCGGGACGCAATACATAACTCCTATCTTGTCAAAGTCTTTTTTAGATATATCCCAAGATTCTAAATTGCCAATTACTTTCACCTATGACACAAAAATTTATAGATAATTTAATTAAATATATTTCTTTTCAGGCATTATGAAAAAAATTACACCCGGGATCTTTATGCCCAAAATTTTAAAAAAGTAAAAATGATTTATGCTGTTTTTTTTGTCAAGTTTATCTCTATACCTATTCTCGTTAAGAGACACATTTACCTTACATGTGTTTTCCCAATATTAACATTTGAAGTTGAACTGTTCGGTCTTTATAAATCTGAACTTAAACCACTACTCACGCATATCGACCAAATTACCAGGTGGATTGCTGGGAAATTCGGCGAAAAACTTTAGGCCCAAAATTACATCTGCTCTAGATTTAAACATTGAACCTTTTGTTGTTTATGCAAACTGAAAAAATCTTTCGTTTTTTAACAAAGCTCCTATTTTAAAAACATTAATTAAAGATTTGGTTAAGTCTAAGACTGGCTCTAAAAAAATGGACATGGGTCTCAAGATGTAGTATAACAATAAAAATAAAAAAACTAAATTAAATCTTAAAGATTACATAGCAAAAAAATTTCTAAAAAGTTAGGGCTTTTATTTCAATTAAATTTTTGGGGCGAGATAAAAACAAAATTAAAATTATTTTTTTTCTCAGCTTGGCACAAACTCTCTTTTTTGATATAATAAATATTATTAGCAGTGAAAATTATGTTAAATTTGGCATCAGGGAATAAAACTTCTTTTACAAATGAAGATCAATAACTGGTGGGATCTAAAAAAAAGCTAAATTGGCCAAACAGGCATTATCACTGTCAGATTGCCCCTGTTGTCATGACAACTTCATAAATTCAATTCATCATTTTCTATGTGTATGCCCAGCATTCAACGAAATCAGGACGCACACATAACTCCTATCTTGTCAAAATCTTTTCCAGCTTATCCCAGGATTCACAAATTACGCAATTACTTTCACCTATGACATAAGAGCGTATAGATAATTTAATTAAATATATTTCTTTTTCAGGCAAACTATATTTATCTCGAATGGGTGATATCCATTGCCTCGTTAACGTTCGTGATAAGTGCTGTAAGCCCTAATCGGTACGGCGGCCTCACCAAAGAAGAGGCTGTGAGAAGGTGGTTTTTTAGCAGGTACTCCTAACCCTGCATGCACCTGGTGAATTTTCAGTGAATTACGGACATCAGTGCGGTTAATTTAATTCACCATATCAAAATACCATTACTTCATTTACGCACTGATCAATCTGTTATTCTTAAAAATTGCTGGTGTATTTGATGATCCCAATCCCAGTTTATTTATAGACTAGCTTTGGGATCAAACGAGCAAATTTTTCCACCTCCTTACCAAAAAAAAAAAAAAAAATTGAAAAACCTTTTAAGGCATTGTATTTTTTAAGAGTCACGTTGAAATGATTATCAACTGTTTATATAGATTTAGATATAAATTTATCTAAAATTCTAAATATAACACAGGTCAACAAATATTTATATCAGAAACGTGATTATTATGAAAACATAAAAGTGCATCCCCAAGATGGCCTAATTTCATATTTTTCTTTTTTCTTAGTTTCTTCCGTCTTTGGCTCCTTAGATCCGCCTATAACGAAAAATGGCCTTTTTTGACCAAATTGACAGCTAAATATACCCTAAAAAGAAAAAATTTAAAAATCTTTTTTGCATATTAAAATCCATTGTAACTTATATTTTTAATCACAATAATGGAAAAATTTTATTATCAATATATCAAGCTCTTACACCGGCATTTAAATAATACAAAATATTTCGCGTCCAAACTTAAATACGACATAATATATTTTTGGTTTTTAAAAAAAATATTATTTGAAGTTTAAATTTAACGGTTTAACTATTTTAAATATGCAAAAATAAAATTTCATTTTTGTTTTTGAATCTTTTTTTGTTTTTTAACCTTTTTTCTAAAATTTTCAATGTTTATAACTGACTAACTAAGTTTGATTAGGAAAATGGCAAACGGATTTGATATTCCCTAAGATGGCAGGTGTGATTTCTGTAGTTAACTCATCACTCTAAAAAAATTGTTGACCTGTGTAATTAGAGCAATCGCTCCGTGTAATATATTTCAAAAACAATGACTTATTATTTTTGATGTAAGAACTCAAATTTTAAAATAAATATTCCGAATTTTCAAAAATTTTTGTAAAAACAAATAAGCCCCGAACGCTCCTAAGCATTAATTAAATATGTATTGTATAAAATTAAACCTCACATGTTTATAAAAATATTTGACGACTCAATTGTGTTTAAATTGCTTCTACATTTGAACATATTTTATCATTATTATGTCTTAATAATACTAACAGCTTAAAAACGAAAATAAAAAATTGAAAACAGGAGAAGGTATAATTAGTTTTAAAAAATTTTTATTTGTGTCATATAGGAGGAGCAATTACAATAAGTAATAAATTATCATTTTTAAATGCCCATATTATTTTAACGTAATAATATTTATCTATAAAAGTTTACATATTAGGTTATTTAATAATTGTTGACGTTAAAATATAAATATGATTCATCAACTAAAAACCAAATTTGACTATATTTATTTTTGCTATTTGATTTTAGTTACAGGTATCCATTATATTTCTTTTTCACCATCGCAAACAATTTAGCAAATTGGTGTAACATTTAAAATAATGAAAAAATATAATTTTTATATGCTTTTCTCTGCGCTTTCTTGGTCAATTGTTCTTTAAAAAAAATTCTAAAATTTAAAATTTTTAAAATTTAAGTTTTTTATTGAAAACAAATAATCATTATATTTGCAATCTTTTTACACCCGGACCAGTTGCTCTATAAAGAATTTAAAATTTTTATAAAATCTATATTAAAATCTATATTCAATATAATTATTTCAACATGACTTTCATAAAATTGTAAACCTTACATAAATTTTGAAAATTAAATCAATATTTTACTTTAAAAAAAATCTAAAATTTTTAAAAATTTTAAATTGAATGAACTTTAAACACGCCTTTAGGAAAAAATATTCAAAGTGTGTCGTCTAATTTTAATATATACTCATGATACACATTAAAATTAGGAAAATGCCATTGAATACTTTTTTTTTGTTTATCATTTCTTTTATGATTATACCGTCATGCCAAAAATTGTTTTTTTAAGGGCTATTATCTTGAAAACTTAAAGGGTAAGAAAACTTTTAACCAAAGGTTTTTCTTATAAAATGACTATGGTCACTCAACCAGTAAAAAAATTTTATTTTATATACAGAAAAATAAAGTATTCCAATATTATTTAAACGACGAAATCTATCCACCATTTAATTTTCAACTAAACATGTTTGTTTTTAAAGGCGTAGTAAACAAGGTCCTTAAAAATATCGTGTTGGAAGAATTGCAAAATAATACAGTTTGACTATCTAGACTTAATAAATTCGACAAAATAAAATACACGTTTTTGTTAATAAATTAGACTTTGAACGTAAAAACCATAAAAAAATTGATAATTAATAGTTTTTGGTACTGATATTGGATTATCTATCTCATTTTCTTTATATTTAATTTTGCTAATATATATTTAATTAAAGATGCATAGAAAAAATATTATGAGTAAGAACAATTAAAGAATGTGAAAATATATAACCATTTATTCCATATACCGCTTTTGCCATTTTAAATTTTTCTGTGAAAATACATGATCAAAAAAAAAGGTTGAATGTTTGCAATTATTGTTAGACCTATTGATATGTAAAATTAATCCTTAATTTTTCGAACAATTACGCTTTTAGAACATTTTGCAAAGACAAAAATTTATAGAAACTGTTATAAAAAAATATTATATGCGATACTTCTGTGAATTCCGTTGATTCTTATCATATAAGTAGGTCGTGCTCACCCTATTTTTCTATTTTCTTATTTTTTTTATAGCGTTTTTACGTAGAATTAAGACTAATTGATGCATTATAGTGATCAATTGTTTAAATATAAACTACTAACTGTACCAACCTTTGTTTTCATATATTTCAACTATAACCCTAACCCCCTAAAAATGTATGGATAATAAACATAATAAAAATATTCAATATTAAAATTTAAAGTATTTTCTGAATATCGTTTTTGGAAATCTCTTCAAATCCTTGTGTTTTTTTATTAAAGATTTGGACATGGTAAAAATCAGTATTCGAAGCTTTTTATCTTATTTTGATTACAAATTAAAATTATTTTCTAAAAAGTTGCAAAATGTTCCAAATTTTATGTTACGGTTAGTCTATTTAAATTTGCCTTAGGACAAAAATTAACAGCCTTTAAAATCAAGTAACCCAGGTTAGTACAACACATCAAACCAAAACCATTAAAAAATTATATATTCTTTGCAATTAGTCAGCTTATCTATACGAATGTCAATATGAAATTGATTGTTCCACCTATTATTGATGTGAATATTAATTTTGTCATATTTACAGGAAATGAGGCTCTAACAACCTCTTCAACGGCTCTTGGGGTAGGAGTTCAAGTTGTAGCATCTTCATCTACAGGTAAGCAAATAATCATTCTCATTTCACACAATTTCGTAATTTAAGCTCCAAATTTTGCCGCTTTTGGCATCAAAATAGTTTTTACAGTTTAGGGCTAGTATAAAATACTTTTCCAAGTTTAAAATAAAATAGTAAGCTTTTAATAAAAAATTAAATAGAATTTCTGATGTCATTACTGGTCTTATTGTAAAAATAAATTCTGGATAAAAAAAGCACAATAAAGAAACTCGTTTTTAAAAATTATTAAGTTCTTAAATAACGTCAATAAAATTGTCAAATTTTATTGTTTTTTATTATTACCATGTTCCTTAAATTATATGATAAAACTTGAGTGATACCTGCGCATATGTCTCACACAATGGCTCATTAAAGACCTAAATTTTACTGATTTTAATAATAAATAATCGGACAAAGGCAATTATGATTCCGATTTTTTACACCGTTTACCACTTCTTCTTCTGGTATCTAAATTTCTGAGCCTGATTTATTTAAAAAAAAATTAATAAATAATTCAAAAAATTAAATTAATGAAAAATTAGTTTACATGCTATTAAAAAGGCTAAACTTTAATATCAAACTTAAACAATATTAATTTACTAACTTTATTATCAACAAATTAATTACAACACAGGAAAAAAATCATTGAGTAAAAAAAGAAATTTAACATTTGGGAAAAATAATCCATATGATGGCCTATTCTCATATATTGTTTCCGTTAGAGATTTCGGCTATTTTGTTTAAAAAATGACTAAAGAATACTTAAGAGAAAATTTAAAAAAAAATTCTTTTTCTATTAAAATCATGTGTAACTTATATTTTTTATTTTATAACACAAGTCAACATCAATCAGAAGAAAAAAATCATGAAAACATAAAAGCATACATCCCCATGATGACCTTATCACATATATATTTTCCTTTTTCGTAATTTCTTCCGCTTTCAGCTCCTTAAATTCGTCCATATCAAAAATTGGCCTTTTTTGACCAAATTGACAGATTTTGCGACCTCGACCCAAAAAAGTAAAAATTGACATTCTTTTTTTTCATATAAAAATTTCTTGTAATTTAAATTTATCCTCTTAAATAATGAGAAATAAATTTTTCTAGAATATCAAGCTTCATCAGCATTTAGATAATACAGAAAACTTTGCATCCAAACTTAAATACGACACGATATATTATCGGTTTTTAAAAATATTATTTAAAGTTGAAATTTAGCACAGCTGTTGTGAATATTTAAAAAAAAAATAACATATTTTTGTTGTTAATCTTTTTTTTTTTTAAATTTTAATGTTTTTAGCTTTAAAAAGTTTGATTCAAAAACGGTAAACGGATTTTTGAATCCGTAAGGTGACAGATCTAGTCTCTAAAATTACCTCTTAACTTTTAAAAATTTGATAAGCGTAATTAATAATTTAAAAATTTTATTTCGACCTTTGGGTAATCAAATTAAAATAAAATGATAAAAAAAATATTTTATTATAACCCTATAAAATATTATGTCATGGTGCAAAACATTAACCTAAATTCAAATGTGATATATTCGGTTAGATCAGGTTTTAAGTGATTAAATATAGATGATTTGTATTAATGCATTAGGAATAAGGTCGCACAATTTAATTTTTGCAATTTATTTTTTATTTTTTTGACTTACTCATAGCTGTAGGGCCCTGTGATAAAAAAATAAGGCCAAGTTATAGATTATTGTATTGAGGATTTATAAACTTTATTAAACCTTCATAATTATTTTTACACCTGTTAACAGCTGCAGAGATTTTTGATTATTATAGTTGTAGAGCAATTGATGGCACATGATATTAACGGTAAAAGGTTTTTTAATAATTTATAAAATTTTGTATTGCTATTTCTTTTGGAATCACAATTATTTTATTTGTTTTCGCGTATAATATAATTTGGGCGCAAAAACTTTATTTCATTTTTTAATTTTTAAAATTAAATTCGGGTTTTTACATAAAATAATATTAAGCTTTGATTTTTACATTCTCTCATATCCTAAGCCTTTGCTTTAAATATTTTTTAACATTATGTAATAACTCTACACAGCTAATAATCATTTTAAATCACTTTCAAAATTTTATGAAAAATAAAGTTCTAAAAAAATTGAGCTCTTTTGATTAACATTATGGTGCCTAGTGTAAAAAAAAATTAAGAAATTAATTTTCAATAAATATTTTTTTAGAAATTTTTTGTTAGACAAATTTTTTTTTATAATTTTGAAATTAGTATTAGCCGCAGCCAATAAAATCAATTTTTTTAATGATTTTGAAGATTTTTACAAAATTTTTCAAAAAAGAATAAAATTTGAGCGTCGAATTTAAAGTTAATAACTTGCTACGCTAAACCTATTTTCAAATATATAAATTATAAAATTAAGCTAAATGCGTATTATTTAAAAAAAAATTGCCACAGCTTTATATACATTTATTATATCCAATATTTGCAATTATTTTTCAAACTTTTTCAGAGGCAGTATTAAAATTTATACGAATCGCAATTATAACGAAATTTAAATAGTATTATATTTTATATATTACATTAAAAAATAAAGTCATTTTTTGCATTATAAATTAAATCTGGCCTTTTAATTTTTAATATTTCGTAAAAAAAAATATCTAAAAATGTTATATATTCTTTTTCTTAAAAATGCCCATCTTTTGGTATAGCAAATTCAAATTATTTTTTATTAGTATTAAGATTAAAGTCAGATTATATCTTGAATTATCGTATACAATTTTTCATAAAGGTTGTAATTTAAGTTGATTGATATATTAGTTTTTTTTATAATTCTGTCATTAATTAATTACTATAAAACTAGAGAAAAATTTGCCATTAATTTGGTTGACCATTAAATATTAAAAATAAACAAGACTAATATGATATTATTTAAATATGGCTTTATTAATTAAATTTTATTTTAGGAATTTATGAAATTAGGTAGAATGAGTAATAAAGAGTATTAATATAAATAGAATAGCTTCCTTATAAACGATTTATGTAAATTACTAGGCAGAGCACGTAAATTTACAGCCGTTGGTTGTTACCTTAGCCCAGAGGCAAATTTTTATATCTACAGGTCAACATATCAATGTCAAAAAAAAGGTTTATGAAAACATGCATACATCCCCATGATGTACATGTCAAAAAAATGGTTTTGTTTGACCATATTGACAGATTTTGCGACCTCGAGAATACACTAAATTAAAAAAAAATTAAATATTCCCTTGTAATTATCATATCAGATATAAAATTATTTAGTATATTAGGAGCTATACATCAGCATTTAGATAATACAGAATAATTCGCGTCCAAACTATAATACAACATTAATAAAAATATTTTTTGAAGTTTGAATTTAATAGTTCAGTTGTTTTGAATTATATGCAAAAAAAGCTTTTTGAATCTTTTTGGTTTTTAGACATTTTTTCTAAAATTTTTCAATTTTTATAGCTAACCTACTAAGTTTGATTAGAAAAACGGTAAACGGAATTGAAAATCCCTAAGATGGCAGGTTTGGTCCCTGTAGTTAGCTCAAAACTCTCAAAAATTTGTTGACCTGTGTAATACAACCCCTATACTCTAAACTAAATTTCCTAACTTAACTCTTTACCAAACAATACTATATTATGCCCAAACTAACGGTCTAGCCCAAGGCTAATGAAAAGCAAGCTGACTAATGTTACAAGTTTGTGCATTTTAGGAAACACTTTTAACAAAATAAATAATTCTGCTTATTTATGGCTATTAATTTTTTACAAATAGGTAGAAAAAGAAAATTATACTATAACCAAGTACAGATTCTTGAAAGTTTCAATTAATTTTGGTTATTAGAACGAAGGACGCCAAAATTGGCAAAAATTTTATTTTTGATTAATATCATATATAAAAATAATATAATTCCGCAGATATAGATCCCCAAGAGGTTTTAAGTAAGTTTCAACATATAGCTATAATATTAAATAAATATATATTTTAGGATTGACAAATATAAATTGAGTAATACTCAAATGACATAAATCTAGTTAAGACTATTTGCCAATTACCTCAGTAAACATTAGTTCACGTTAAGTGAAATATACCACCTAGATATTAAAAATAATATTAAAAACATATTTTTAACAAGAAATAAATTAACCTTGATTATTCAATTGAATTATAAAAATTCATAATTTTTGGCTTAATTTTATTCAAATTCAATGGAAAATTAAACTTCAAAGATTAAAAATTAATTTTAAATTTTATTACAAAACAATTTAATGTTGTAAACCCAATTTTTTTTATATTATATAAAATATAATTAAAAGCTACAAAAAAAAAATTAACATTTTACAAAATCAGTAACTTGGCTAGGCAAAATAGGTAACGAGGATTTGTATTACCTACATTTTTTTTTTATTCTTTCTCTTAAATTTTGTATGTATTAGATTAGTAAAATATTGTCTCTCTCTTGGGAGGTTGAAATTGAATGCGTTGCCCATTAATATAGAATATTGTTTTGAGATTGCAAATCTTGGCACACACGTTTTTTGTTAATTATAGGCTTAATATTTTTCTAATAAAAAAAAACATAAATCAGATCATTATTATTTAAGTCTACGTATATAAATTTTGGTAGTCTCAAATATATAAAAAAAAATTTATTTAAAATTTTGTTATTAATTTTATTAAATGCAATTAGGTCAGTTTTTGGAAGAAACCAACGGAGAACAAGATCAACCAATTCAACAGGCAAATTTAGAAAATGTAGGTAAATATATATCTTAACCAATTCTGCAATTTTAAGATAAATTAGCTAAGTGCTCTCCAGTTTATTGCCTACACATTTTAATTATTACGTCTGATAAAATTTACAGACCTTAAAAACAGTATTTAGGTTTAGATCTAACAATTAAAATTTTATTTCCAATGACAGGTATTCAGGGCCGTACCAGCCCATCTCATGGGTCAGACATTTGCTGAGGGCGCTACATTTTTTATTTTACAAAAAAAATCTAGTAATCAATGATGCTTGCAAGTCATCTATAGAAGCAATTAATTTTTTTGGGCAAATTCAAAACTTATATAATTTTTTTTCAACCTCCACTGAAAGGTGGGACATTCTTAATAAATACCTATCCATAACTTTAAAAAAAGTTTCGGAAACTAGATGGTCCTCCCGAATTGAGGCAGTTAGACCTATTTTTGAGCAGCCATCACAATTGTTTGATGCTTTGTTTTATTTAGCTAATAACAGGAACTATAATAATGAAACACGTAATGAAGCTAATAACATTATAAAAAATTTGTATACCTTTAAATTCATAATAAATTGTGTCGTTTGGTATAACATCTTATCGACATCCCATTAGCCTTAAACTTCAAATGGAAGATTACGATATTAGCTGTGCATTAGATCACTTACAGATTGCCCGTCAATATTTTGAGGATTACAGATCAAATGGCTTTACTGAATCCCTTAAAATAGCGACGGGAAAGGCGATTTCTTGTGGAATCGAACCACAGCTTGAGATCGACACACGAATACGTCGATTAAACAAACAATTTAGTTATAAGAGTTCCGATGAACCTATTAAAAATGCAAGCAAAAAATATGAGACAGAGGTTTTTAACATTTTAATTGATTCTACTTTAAACTCACTTGCGCAGAGATTTGAATTAATAACATTTAGTCAAGACAATTTTAAAATTGTATATTCAATAACTTCAAAAAAAATGCTCCCCAATTTAGAGGAAGAATGTAAGAAATTGGCAAGTTTTTTGAGTAATGGAACAGAGTCCGATATCAATCCACAGGAACTATGCGAAGAGACTAAGGTTTTTATTAAACTTAAAACACCCATGAAATCAAAAGATCTTTTATCATGGATTATTGAAAAAAAAATTAGATCAAATATACCCAAATATAACAATTTTATTTCGCATTTTTCTAACAATTCCGATATCTGTGGCATCCGCAGAACGAAGTTTCAGCAAACTGAAACTTATAAAAAATTATCTTAGATCGAGTATGCTAGAAGATAGATTAAATGGCCTCTCAATCATGGCAATAGAATCTAAAATAGCGCTTAGTCTTAATTTAGAGGATATAGCAGAAGAATTTGTAGGGTCAAGAAAATTTTTATTTTGATTTTACTATTATGCATTGTTTAGAATTCTATTTTATCATATATATTCTAATTATATAAGATTTTTACCATGCATCATATTTCAATAAATTATTAAAAAAAATTATTTTTGTTGTTACCTCTTGTTCTTTCTATATAATAAATAAGGGGCGCCTTATTTTTTTTTGCCTAGGGGCGCTTGAGAAACCTGGTACGGCCCTGCAGGTATTTATGGTTTTGTGTCGTTTTTATTCTAACTTATAAATGAAATCTAAGATATGGGCAAAATAATAACATATTTTAAAAGATGGATGTGTCCTACATAATAAAAAATATTTTTTTTATTTTAAAAGCTTAATTAACCCGCGAATGCTAGGGTAAAAAATTTGTAACGCAAAAACAGGTTTGCTTATAATCAACATTTGCAACGCAAATGCTACAGTAAGATCCATACAGATCCCATTTTTAAACCTCTATAACTTCTAGATTCTTAAAGCTATGAACTTTTTTTTTTCATTTTTTTAAAGAAAAATACGTGCTCTTAATTATTGACTAATATAAATTATCATTAATATATATATTTTTAATAATGGCTGAAGTATAAGAGCTCGATATACTAAAAAATTTTATTTCTCATTTTTTGAGATGATAAATATAAGTTTTAAGAAATTTTTAATGAAAATAAGATTCTTGAATTTTTTTTTTTGGGTATTCTCGAGGTCGCAAAATATGTCAATTTTTTGGTCAAAATTATTTTGATATGGACGGATCTAAGGAGCCGAAGGAATGAAACTACTAAAAACGGAAAATATATAAGAGATAAGGCCATCATGTGTATGCTTTTATGTTTTCATAAACTTATTTTTCTGATAATGATATTTGTTGAGATGTTATACAATATATTGGCACCCCAACCTAAATATAAATCTATTTTAATAATGAATAATGAAAATATGTTATAAATTATTAATTTGTGAGTTTAACTGTTTTAAGTACAATAATAATTTTATTCATATTTTTTTTGTTTTTTGTTTTTTTGACATTTTTCTACAATTTTTAATGTTTATAGTTGACTTAAGTTTGATTAGAAAAACGGTAAAAGGGTTCAAAAATCCCTAAGATGGTAGGTTTGATTTCTGTGGCTAGCTCATAAATCTCAAAAATTTGTTGACCTGTGTTATATTAACTCTGGCTAATAATTAAATGTCAATCTGTTTTGAATGCTTGGTATGTGGTGTAGAAGAAAACAGGGAAAAATTTTCAATGCGCTTTTTTTGTAAACCTGGTCCTGCTAAATAAATTCGGAGTCAATTATTTACAATTAAATTGCTCTTTTAGCAAAGGCTATTGCAAAGCTAATAACTCTTTTTAAATTAATAATTATTGTATTCACGATTATTAGATAATATGATCTATAAAAAAATTAACAATATTAAAATGCAAGAATACGTGTAACAAGAAGTGTCACAAAATAATAGAAATGAAATTAAATGCGATTATAATGTATAGGTAAAAATGTTGATGAAAAGAAAGAAGTTAAAAAACTATAATATATATTACTATTGAATTTATTGATTAATTGTTTTTAAAATTCACAAGCTATTTGAGGAATTAATTCATATGCTTAATTGGTTTTTTATATTAGAATTAGAGAACGTTGGATATAATGGCGATGAAATGGACATTGAAACTATTGACTTAGAGATACCCACCACGAATGATCTAATTGAGCTAAATTGTAAATTTTAACTTTGAATCAATTAGTAGCAAGAGAATATAACACAGGTCAACAAATTTTTGTTATAAGCTAACTACAGTCATAATTAAACTTATTAAGTCAGCTACAAAGTGAAAATTTTAGAAAAAAAAACATAAAAGAAAAAAACAAAATATTGAAAAAAATTATCATCTTGTAACAATAATATTTTTATTAATAAGCGATAATATGGGTTATTTCTCATAATTGATAATAAAGTTACAAGAAATTTTTATAAAACTTTGTCTTTCCACGGTGATCTCTATGTCGCAAATGTCAATTTGGTCAAAAAAGGCCATTTTTTCGTGGATAAATCTAAAGAGCCTAAGGCGGAAGAAACTATTACGGAAAATATATATGAGATAAGGCCATCATGGGGGAGTATGCTCTAAAGTTTTCCTTAACTTATTTTTCTGACATTGGTTAACCTGTGTAATATGATATTCAATTGACCATTTATCTCCGCATATATAATTAAACTAAGGGTCAATAACGATGGTGTAATTTATTGCTGAACCAAAATTTATTTATATTATATTACTCGTAAAAATTTTTTGTAACTATAACGGTAATCATTTCTTATTCTGAGCATACTGCTCCAATACCCGTTGAGCTACCAATTAAGTATACAAATACCCGCATATAATGATTGATAAAAAAATTTTAAAGAATTAAAATTTAATGCCAGTGGTATCCGGTCAGTTACTTAAGCCGTATATTAAAATCATTATCATAAGGGTATTTTACTTTGTCGGATTTAATAATAAAACGAGGTGAGCCGAATTAATTAATATCCTCTTGGGCCATACCGGGATTAAAGTAACTTTATAAATGCGTTTCTTTTACGTTTAATGTTTTACACCAAACTCTCAAATTGTTGGCAGTTAAAAGAATTTATAATTAACATCGCGTCATAAAAAGTTTTCTATCTTAAAAAGATAAAGTAAAAAAAATTAATTAAATTTTTTAAATAGTTGTTTTGGATTTTTACTTGAGCTAGCTAAATTTTTGTTGAAATGTCATCTCTTCGAAAGAAGAAACATTTAGATCATATTATTCAAAGGTGAGATTTTTACATTTTTTGAGACATGCATCAAATACATATTAATTGTAATTTTGTTTGTTAGCAATCCAAACTGTTTCGGGTAATCTATATTTTTGTTCCAACATATAACATAGAACGGGAATTAATATGAAAATTTAATCGTTCAAACTTATATCATCAATATAAAAAATGTCGTAAAGGCCCCCAAAAATCAAACTAGATTGCCTGAAAATTTTAGCTCACCTAAATATATAAAAAACAAATCATAACTGGTTCATTGGTATCGCAGGGATGATCTCTAACCAGATCCAAACCAGGATTTGTGAAAAAGGGCCCGAATATAACAATAATTTTAATATGTAAAATGCTAGGCATGAAAAGTTTTATGAAAGAGGAAAAGAGGATTAAATTTTATTATTGGTTGATTTCATTTCATTACGGCGCATAAGTTAGTTTTCTTAAACTTATTTTAAATCTTTAATAAACTTATAGAAAAAGTGTTCATTATGCTAGTAACTAGCATTTGCAACTTTTTGTAAAAATGCCTTATTAAACATAAATTTTACTTTAAATGCGCCTTTAAGATTAATAAGAGTAAAATAATAATATTATAAAGGTCTATTGAAATTTGATAGCTTTAGACCGGTTTGCGTTTGCCAAAACAAACCACATAAATTTTTATTTATTAAACATCTTATTTTATAATATTAGCTGATTCTCCAGGTTTGACAGTAATTTTATTTCATACTAAATTTTAAACAATTTTTTAGGTTGTGTAACGTTATGCAAAAATAAGCAAATAGCAATGGCAGGGAGGAAAGAATTACCTTTAACAACTTTTTATAAACATCTAAGATTTTAAGTTTATTAATTAGAAAATCTGTTCTAAAAGTTTAATTAATTCTTTTTTAGTTAAATATTAATTCTTGTTATTACTTAAAACACAATAAAGCATCATTTGTCTGAAGACTTTTTTAAGAGGTTTGAGAAATTTAAAACTGTATCTAGCCTATTGGTTTACCGAAAAACAAAACTCACAATTCAAGAACCTGGGATAAATAAGTCAGGTTGTAAATTTCATAATTGTTCTCACAAAAAAAATTATTCTCCTGGTCCTGTAAACAGTAAAATCTTTATAACAATATATTATTAATTTTATTATTCAAAAGAAAAAAAAAATAATTGTTAAAAATGAATATTAAGGTATACTGAACATATCAAAAAAATGTGCCAGGAAATGTAAATTATGAAGTATGGCTGATCATTGAATATGATTTGTTTTTAATTTTAACTTTGGGAAAAAAAAGAATAAATAATATATGCCTTAGCATTGAAATAATAAAAATATACATTTATCATGTAAGTCAAAATTGTAATTTATAAAACTTATATGCTAACAAAAATTTAATCTTTAGGTATTGCAAAATTTCTATATTGAAGACCGAGAGTCGAATTATTACACAGATCTACAAAAAAAAATGTAAATAAGAGGTTTATGAGTGAATTATTTTGAATATCCTCAATGTATATTAATCCCTTTTCCGTTTCTCATTACCCCTAATCTCAGCCTGTCATTAACGCAAAATTAGTAAATAAAAGGTTTAAGTGGCACTTTGCGACTTTAAAGCTTAAAAACTAAAAAATATAAATATATTTATGTAAATAGTTGTTTAAAGTTTACAAAACATAAATTTGTGTCTAGTTTGATTAGATATTAAAATATCTGGTATTCGACTGGGGTGTAGAGGGCAAACTTATCATATTAGGGTAGGGTATCAGCCGGTGAGTGGCATATCGGCACTAAGTTATTTGTTGCCGATAAACTAAATTTTTTTAACATATTATTGTAAAATCCTATTTTTGACAATTGTCTGGCGCCTCCAGGCATTGCGTAAATCTGTAAAAACCTTGAGTTAAGTGCGGATGTAATCGGTTTGTATCTTCTATTTCTCATGCTAATGAAAACTTTTATTAATGATGCCTGTAATTAATATTTAACATTTTTCAAAAAATTTCACAAAGTTTATTTGTTCCATATAGAAGTCCAAATTATTGATGGTAAATTTTCTCTTAATCTTTTTAAATATGTTTGTTAAAGATTTACAATAGTATATAAATATATAGGTAGGTATTATATAAAAATTTTAATAAGAATAAAAGTTAAACTTTTTTTGGAGTTTACTTAAAATATGATTGTATAAATACCAAAAAAGTTTAATTAGAAATGTCTTTACAGAATAACGATATGTTTATATTAATTGTTAACTTAAAAAATTTAAAATGAATATCTCCCTTTCATTCTTCATTTTAGAAATCATTGTTGATCAACCACATTTAATAAATGGCGGAAGAGAACTGGACGGTAAGCAATACATTTAGTTGGGCGTTATATACATGTGGTTGAACCCTGCCTAATTTGGGTCAAAAATAGGTTGAGCCTATTTATATGTTAATAATTGACAACAATAAATAAAAATTTAACTATCAATGGGTCATCTTAGTTACTTATAGATCATTAAAGATATTCTATTACATGGGGCTAAGCTAAATAGATCTGTTAAAAATTGTCTTTTAGGAAGATAGAATATTAATGAATTTGGGTAATAAAATTGATTTAAGGTATTATTTGTAAAATAAAAATTAACATTTTGTAGTAGCGTGTGATGAATGAGTTTGGGATTGCGGAATCATCATTTTTTATATAATTAGAATTGTTTAGTTAAAGTAATAAAAGTATGTTTAGATATAATAGTAATTAAATTATATTTAGATTTAAAAGTATATTTAGAATTAAAAGTAACTAAATTAATTATAGATTTTATCATCTCACGATGACATATTATAAATATCTATATATACAGAATATATTATAATCTTTTAACATGCAATTAAATATTCATCTTTACCCCAATAAATACCGAACCATATCATCTAAATATTCCTAGGAAACATTTTATAATAATTACATATAAGTTCAGGAGATGCATAAGTATAGAATTTAAACCGGGCCGTAATACTCCGGCCTGGTAAACCCGCCATATTTTAAACTTAGGAGGAACTAAAATTTTTAATTTCGGCTCAGTCCGAGACCCCGCCCTGCCTAATTTACAAATACGGCCCAAAAAATTTATATTGTAAGCTGGCTAATAAAATAAGAAGTACCCTTTAGCACATGATAATAAATTTGTCAATTTCAGCCATTATTAACATGCTAAAATAATAAGGCACAAATAGAATATAAAATTTATCCTGTGGTCGGAACTCTTTTGTTTTTAGGCCCGGTCATATTTCTAGCTCAGGATTCATATCAAATTTAGAAAATCTATTTAGTTCCATTAATGTTTAATATAACAAAATTATCATGAAAAAAGATTACTCAATTTTTGGTTTTAATAAATATTTTACAACTAAACAGACAAAAACAGATAACTACTAGGAAAAAGTAAGGCAATTTGCAGGTTTATCGACTTACATTAGCTCATATTGGAAAAAAAGTTTTTTTTATTGTAGACTATTTCTAAAATCGAGTTTTTTAATTAATTATTTTTATTATCTGAAAGTAAATAGAATTTTTTCCTTAAAATTGCAAAATTATGTATTTTTAAAAACACAAATTAATTCTATACACTATTTAGGTTAAGTTTATACAATTCAATCTTTGTACAACTATTTAGCCTAAATAGGTCGTAAAACTGCCAGAGGTTGATTAAAATTTTTATTATTTTAGCGTTAAACAGAGCCTCAGAAGGTATATTAATTATTTGATGCACTGATAATCATTTAATATATAATTAATTATAATATAGGAGAAAAAAAGTTTTTTTAATAATCTTAGTCAGTTTTTCTGTAATAGATCGATGAAAGGTGGCTTATTTACTTATATTATAGATCTCAGTGGCGTACCCAAAGTTTTTTGAAAGGTGATATAAAAAGGAACGAGGGGTTTAGATATTTTTGGGTTAAAATTAATTTTAATAATATTGCACCACCAAGAGGGTTACAAATTTATATCTTCTTAAGACATTAAAAAAATTCTAAAATTAGTTTTTAGCCAGAACATATTAAAATGCGATAACAATACCAAGTTTAAAATTTATTTAAATTAAAAGAATTTAATATAACAAGCTATCAATATCCTAAAAGTAATAAAACCAGAAAATAATTTGTTTAACAAATCATCATTAATAAGATTAAAACCTAACCCAGTAAATTAAATTGGACGAATCAATAAATTGAGTTTGTCACTTTTGATAAAATATCCCATTCAAGACCCAATTTCAAGCCTTATAGATTAAAACGCTTAATATTAGATTGTTTAATTTTTATGGGATTATAAACTTACTATTATAAATTAAAAATTTAATCTTTGCTATAAGACATATCTAGTATTAAATTTGGGTTTTTCTTTAATTAAAAATGGAATATCACATCAAACAAAACGCAATTCATAACATTTTAGCGGTGGTGTCGACGATAACGCAAAATAATTTTAAAACAAAAATTCATGTGTATTAATCTTCATAAAACTTTTAAAAACAAAATTGAATATAAAATGATTAGAAAAACAAAAACTGTCTTTAACCCCAAAACAAATTATTACATAAAAGGTAACAAAATTAATAAAACGCCTTTTGTTGTATGATAAAACGACACCCACAGTGAATATAAAACGCGAAACTATGCTTAAAAGTTATATATAATCTTATATTATACATATATTCGTTATAAAATGTAAGTAATATCAAAATTGATCAATGATAGCTGAATATTGCGATTAATGTTCTTTTTTTGATAAATAAATACATTCATCCAAAATTAAAAAAATTTAAATTATGAGAAAATTAAATTGTATATTTGAAACCTGGGGCTCACCCTCCCCCTTGCTAAATTTAGTCATTCCATACGTTTGAGGAAAAAATTTATTCACAGGGCGGTGAGGAGGGCATATTAATATGAGATTGCATAATTGCGCAAAAATTTATAATAAAATGTTAATTATATTTCGAGTCTTTATATCTAGATAAGGCAAATTTTTTTCCAAGAAACATATTTGTGTTTAATATAGAGGAAAATTGAAATAGTACGCAAGTCATTTTCGTGCTTAATTTGTTGAAATCAATTAAAATAGTCATAAATATGTATAGCACAATTACGTTTCGTTATTATTCCGTAGCTGCCGTGAGACTAGCAACAGGTCAATTACTTATTACAAGAATTTTCAAAAAAGGCTAAGTTAGTGTCAGACTCGTGGCCGTAGTCAAAAACTGGTCCATTGACGAATTCAGGGGTACGAAGGGGAAAGTTATCAAGATATTCCATTGAGGTAATCCGGGCCAAAGAAGGGGATTATAATTAATAGGGCGAGGTGCATTAGGATAAAGAATAAATACTTGTAGACCTTTATATTTATTTCAAACATTCAATTATTCAGCTTTTATATTTATTCTAAACCATTTATTAATTTCATCGCATCAAAACATCGAATTCTTCATGATTCTCCCGACACTCCAGCGTAAAACAAATTCCTCTTTTTTTTACCACAAAAACACTACTACTAAAATACTGACCAAAAAAAAAATAATAATCATTTCTTTTTCTTTCCTTAGGCTTCTCGTGCGCGTGGCTTCTCGTGTGCGTTGGCACGCGCACGACAGTTAGCTCAGGTATAACATTTTTTCCACGAAGGAAGCTGCTATTCTATTCCGCGCATACAATTTGTTTGAGGTTTCCCCCATTGTCCCTTAGGGGCGCCATACCCGTTAGGGCTTTGACTCTTTTAACTCGAGCAAAACGAACAATTAATATTGCCGACGGGTTAAATAGTAAGAATTCGCACGCCGGCGACCCAGGTTTTTAGCCTAGGCTCTTAATTTTAAACATATCGTTTAGGACCTATTGCCTAAGCAGGCCACTCAGAAGCTTCTAAGTGGTTGCACATGCATACGATTTTTCCGAATAAAAATGCTTCTGTGCACAGATTCGAACTCGCAACCTCCTGCGTCTAAGACAGAAGGTTTGCCACTGAACTATCTGAGCCGACTTTGCGCAAAGGGCTTTTTAGTTCGACACATATACAACCTCTTTGAAGCGGCTTAAACGATGCGCCTAAAGTAAAAATTAAGGCTAAAAACCTAGGTCGCCGACCTGCGAGATATTACTTTTAATAGTAATATTAATTGCTTTGCTCGGGTCAAGTGTCAAAAACCTGAACACCGGCGTGGCGGTACCTCTATTTGTGAATTATGAAGAGGGCCCCACACAATCATTATTGTTTATAAATAAGCAGTTCGCCATTTTATGCTAGAAATTTAAAGATTTGTTTGCATTTTATGCAGGAAATCGCTTAAACATGCAAATTGGTTTTACATTCAAACCGTAAAAGGATATTATTTTTAATAAATAGCATAATAATTCGTTTAATATATAAAAAACAGTAAATTCCACTACATATTTAAGTATTTCTGCCCAACTTTGTTAGTTGACTAAAATGACTAAATCAAAATATTTTGTTGTATTTGTCCCTTGCCCTATAATAGCTAGGCCACAGTCCAGTTAGAATAGTAAAGAAATAAGATTTTATTATTATTTTAAATTAAATTATTTGAACAAAATAAATACAAGTTTCTATAACACAAGTCGACAAATATCAATGCCAGTAAAAAGAAGTTTTTGACCCTATAAATTCCCCATGATGGCCTTATCTTATCTATGTATTCCGAAATTTCTTTCGCCACCGGCTATATTGCTACCTTTAAGTCAAATGTCATTTTTAATTAAATTGACAGATTGAATTTGAGAATACCGTAAAGAAAAAAAATTCAAGAATTTTTTTATTGTAAGTTGTAACAAATATTTATTCAAATAATGAGAAATAAAATTTTTAAGTATAAGCTTTTACATCAACATTAAGATAGGACAGAATATTTGGCATCCCAACCTAAATATGACCGATATATTTTCATTTTTAATGAAAATATTATAAGAATTTAACAGTTTAACTGTTGTATTTTAATATTTATAGCTGACTTACAAATTTTGATTAGAAAAAACAGTAAACAGATTTAAAAATTCCTAAGAGGGCTGGTTTGGTTTTTGTAATTATCACAAAACTCATAAAAATTTGACCTGTGTAATAGGGAGACGAATCCTAAATATACCAAAAAAGAAAAGAGTGAGATAGTTTTGCCTTTTTGCTTCGGCTTGGTAAGCTGGTTTTGGGCCAAGCTAACTTATTCCGGAGCGATAGTATTATTCTTTTGCAAATATCCACATATGTTAACATAGTTAAATTTATAACATAAGACAAGACCCAGATTTTTCGTCTTTTTTTTGTGAATATTTTAAATTTTAAAAGCGAAATGACGAAAAGGCATTATTTCAAAAACAAATATAAATAAACGAATCGACGACTTTACATTATAAGTCTTATTATTGCTAATATTAAAAATACTTTTGTCGTAATTTACCTTATTTAAAACAAAATATTTGCATTTTTTATTTATTTATAATTTGTGCTTTTGAATGAAAAATTCAAATGGAAAGTAATTATGTAAGAAAGTTTTTGTTAATAACAAACAACAATTTAAATAATAAGAAGGCTTAAATTTTTTATCTTGAATTTCATTAGGTTTTTATTTTATGCCTCCAGTTTATATATCTTGTATATATTTCAAGAACATAATTTTATATGGGATAATGTATAAAACTTGTTTATCTGTTTTTTTTACCGAAACTCTATCCTTTGACAGGTCGTCGCTCGATATTGTTATTTGGCTATTTTTTTGATTGTAAATTTTACTATTTTACATAAATTGATATTTAGACTCACACACTTTTTTCAATCTCCTTATAATTTTTATCCCGAATAAAATTACAAATTTACATTAATGATTCTCTTTATACGGAGTTGACATTCGGCTTGCCTGAAGTCACAATATTTTTCTAGCCTAATTCGCTATTTTAAACTTTAAAATCACCTATCTTCTGAACTATCCGGCTCAACTCAAACATGTAAATTAAAAAAGACTATTTAAATGAACAAAGACAATAGGTAAAAAAATTAACGGAGTATAGCCTTAAATCATAACCCAGTCCTTTGGCCCATTTTATATAATTTTTGACCTTCTCGCCTATTTTTTAAATACGATCAATTTAAATGTATTCTATAATTTCTGACTATTACATTTTTTTGTATAAAGGAAATAATTTGGTATAATACAATAAAAACTTTATAAAATATAATACTATTTTAAAATTTAAAAAACATTTATCTTGATAAAAAAGAGTTTTTGCAGTTTTACGCGGATTAATTCTGAACAAAAGGAGTAAAATAATAAAAAAAATTTTAAGGAAAAAATCACTTCTTTCCCTTGTAATATTGATTCAATCTTGATATTGATCTTATCAAAAATTATTTCACTTTTAAACATTAAACTTTATCAAACCTTCATAGATTTTTGTATACCCTAACTTTAAATGTCATATTAATGTAATTTATTTTAAATGTTTATTCTAATATAGGTTACATTTGGTAAAAGTATGGAAAACATTTCGTTTTTACTACTTGGTTCAATATGTAAACCTGTACCTAATTGGTGATAACCACTTCTATTAATTTATCTTCCCGAAAATATGCCTTTGTTTTTATTTTTTTCTTTATATATTTATGCAGATGCAGTTGGCATATTTAGAAGTAATCATTTTATGATAGCATACTAATTTTTTTTTGCATTTATTCTGTAATATAGTTAAGAGTGGAGCAAGGAAAATGATAGATATAACAAACAATAAAAATTAAATATTTATAAAAATCTTTAATTTTTTGAAAGAGAATCTTTTTAAAAGGTTAAATAGTTCCTCTGTTTTGATTCAAAAACTTCGTCGCATTTCTTATTTTTAGCCTAAATCTGATTTATGTAAATAAAATTTTCAACTTTTATATGTCATCAGAATTATTATATTATATTTTAATTATTGTAAATGACAGTAATTTTTTAATACAATTACCTAAATCATTTTTGGTATTTTGCACTCTCTTATAAAATCGACGCCATTTATAACTTTTGTGATTATATTTCTGTGCTTTTTATTGTTTTAAAAACTATTAACCTTAATTATAAAATCATACACCATCATCCTATATTAGAAATATGTATACTAAGTAATTTGGTTAAGTATATAATTGCTGTAGTTAATTTATTTCATGCGCCATTTTGCTTTTAGAGCAGAGACACTTCAATTAATTATATTTAATAATAACAAGCAAAATTTGATTCATTTTTAATGATTCACTTATATAATTAAATCCAAACTACATGCAACAACGCTTTATTATGATTAATAGCTATAATTATTAATTCACTTTCAGCACAATTGCTGGTTATAGCAAATCTATTTTTATAGGTGCAGATAGGATGAGAAACGGTAAAAATAATTGTAATAACGTCTATTACTTTCTTTATGCAAAAAGTTTGTTTTTATACTTTAATACATTATATATTTTTAAATTAAAAAAAACATAAATTTGTTGGTTTTAGTTGTGCAGTCAGGTAATAAATATTAAAATTCAAAGGTTAAATTGCTGGTTGCAGTATATTCAGAACTTTGGAGGGAAGGGGGGGGGGGAGGGGCAAAACCTACACGAGTTTTACTTTTTCGGGGCTGGTGTCATGATTTAATATGTGCACAAAAATTTAAATACCTAAATATGATAACATAAAGGTTGTAACTATTGTTAAATCAAAGTCTCATTTTTTGCAGATGGACAAGTCCAAAAAATGTAACTAGGTTAATTTATATTTAAAAAATTTTATCGAGCGAAAAAAAGTTGAACCTTAAAAAAATTTAACTAGGTAATATAATTAGTTAAATTATATTTTCTGTAACTATATTTTATTTTATAATTAATTTAAATAAAAATTTTTGTTAAACCACCTAATATAATTTAGTTAACTATGCTCTTATCCAAATATAATTTTTTTAGACTATCTTTTACGAGAATATTAAATATGTTGTTGTTTAGCCCCGGTTTTTTGAACGAAATAGGTCAATAGACTATTTGGAAAATTAATAGTGTTGGAAATTGTAAACTTTTTTTATGACTCTCCCAACATAAATTAGGAGGCACTAACTAAACTGAGGGCCAATTAAATTCGCAATTTCTTACAAAATAAAATTAATATTTGAGTTTTTTTAACAAATATTCCTAAATGTTTAAAAAATCTTTAAACACGCATCTGCATCTTGTTTTGACAAAAAAAGCAAATAGTCATTCTTTTGCAAGATTATCATAAAAGTGGATGAGAATAAAACTTTTGACAGAATAAAGAATCTCTTATGTCGGCAATTTGGGCTGCCCACCTTTGTTAGCCTATGGCTCGGAATATATTTGCGTTAAAAAATCAAATTTTATTCTAGTGCATCTAGAATTAGCTCTTGTTGCACTTTGCCCTTAAAAGGCGTTTTTAACAAATGTTAAGCATACATCTATAAAATATTACAAATGGTATAAACAACTATTTATATGGTCAATTCCACCTCAAATCGACAAACTTTTTCCCTTGAAGTCTCAGTTTTGGCTGAAATTTGGTACAATGGTAGGGTCCTAGGGTGCTGATAAAAACCTAAATTTTTTTTGACCGGAAGTGATTTTTGACCGAGATATGAGCAAAAATATTTTTCATTTTTTTGCAAAAAAAAAATTTGAGGCAACTTTGCGCGCATGTATCATCAAAAGTATTGTAGCTAGAGTCATAATTTTTTTTTTATTTTGAAGATCGTAATAAGGGCTACCTTAGATGCAAAAAATATTTAAAAAAAAATTTTTTTAAGTTACCAAAAAATTAAAGTCAAGTTTAGACACAAATAGCTCAAAAAACGTATCTTTGAGTTTTTTGAAAAATTTATATAATATGGCCCTTAATAATGTTAATAAATATATGATTTAAAAAGTTTGGGACCGGCATGACTTTTTACAAAATTTATAAAAATCAATTTTTTGCACTAATTTTGAGACACATTTATGCCCTTTGCACTATATTAGAATATGCCAATGTGCCAAATTTGACAGTATTCAAAAAGCAGGACATATGGGCAATTATGTTAGACTATAATAGTTTGATTTAATTAATTACTACTATTATTAAATTTACAATGAAAAAGTAAACCTTAAAACCGAAAAAAGTGAAAATTTTGCCTGTTTTCAAAATCGACTTTCTGGTTAACTAGCCAACCTTTTTTTAATATTTAACATTTATTTTATAGATAAAATATTGCTTAATAACATATAATAGCCCCACTTTTTTTCACTCGATTTTGACGCTTTTACAATAAAAATACCTAAATTTGCCAAAAAACAGCAAATTTTCAGGTGTCAAAAAACTAACGCAGATTGTATTCGTCTGTGCAAGCTTATTTTTTTATTATTTTGGCAAAATTATCTAAAAATATCTAGAACCTATATAATCAGTCATATTTTGCCTGTTAAAGTGTTAAAAAAATAACATATATGTAATGTATAGAAAATCTTAAAAGAACTAGATAGATAAATTATAAAAAAATGAGATTATTAAATCATTTCATTATTTTTATTAAATTTGTAATTTAATGTATTTATTAAAACACATTTTTGTGTTAAAACTCGGAAGGAACGCATTTAGTTATAAAAAACTTTAGGTCAATGCCCAAATCTATATGCCCATAGAATCAAGTAACAGTAATATTTCCTCTTTCTTTAATAGGTTTAGTGCGTTTATATTATAAAACTAAAATGTAATTGGAACTTAAATTGTTGGTTTTTAAACTTTATTAAGGTCAGTTAGATATATATGGTGTTCCTTGCTCTAAATAGCCTTTCATAAACTTATTTGGCATTTGTAAAAATTAGTAAAAAAGACTGAATGTCTATATTTTGTTTATATTAAATTGGGTCTAATATTTAGTCTTAAAATTCATCATTGAAGCTAATTCTGCCCGTTATAATCATTTAAGGTTGTTTAACCCTAAAATTGACTTCTTTTATGTAGTTATAATATCAAAAAACCATATAACCATGTTTCATAAAATATTTGACTTTTTACGTTTATTTTAAGTTTGTTGATAATCAAAAAAAAGAAAATCTGTTAAATCATAATATTCTAAAGAGGCCAAATATATTCTATTTTACTTATTTTTGTCAGATTTAACGTTGTTGAGGCTGTTTTATTTAAAAACTATTAAGTAATAGAAAAAAATTAATTTTTACAAATTTTTTAACCTTATTATTTTTTCTAAAATCCTTTTAAATTTTTTCTTATCCAATAAATTTAACAAATTTTTTGAATTTTGCCGAGGATAAATATTGAGAATTATGTACATATTCTAATATTGTTCATCAAACTAAAAATGACTATTAAAAGTTAACATATATTAGCATAAAAATTTTAAGTTTTTATTTTTTACACCTTAAAATTTCAAAAAACCTGGCAAACTTTGGTTTTTATTTCGTAAAAAGCTATGGGTACGTTAAAAAATGTTGGGGGAAATATATGTTATATAGTGATGTTTTATATATAAAATGCAGTTTTAAATTTTCAAATTGGTTTGGTAGTGACCCAGAAAGTCGGCTTAGAAGATAGGAGTAAAATACTGAAAATTACCAATTTTTTTGTTCTAAAGTTCCCCTTTTCTTTCCAAAATTGACAATAGTTTGAATCAAATTAATAAAACTGTTATAGCCTAACATCTTTGCCCCTAGTCTAACTTCTTATATATAAACAAATTTGGCACTTTTAAATATTTTAATATAGTACAGGGAGCAAATTTTTGTCTAAAAATCAAAAAAAAATATTTTTTTTTTAAATTTTTTAAAAAGTCTAGTCGGTCCCATACTTTTGAGTTCACATATTAATAATGAATACTAAGGACTGTATTTCAGCAATTTTTTAAGAAATTCAAAAATACGCTTTTTTAGTTATATCAAATTGAATGTTCTTTACAAAATTGTAAAATTTCAAAAAAATAATTTTAAAATTTTAAACACATGCAAGATAGCCCTTATTGTCCTCTTCAAAATAAAAAAAAAATTAAGTCTCTAGCTATAATACTATTTGACTTATAACCTCGCAAAGTTGCATTAAATGTGAAAATTCACCTTGCAATTTTTATTTCTTTTGCCCCTATCTTCGTCAAAAATCACTTCCGGTCAAAGAAAATTTCCAGATTATGAGATACTCTTAGATACTACCTCCATGCAAAATTTCAGCCAAATCAAAAGGGGTACCCCTCCCGGACTTGCTGGATTGAGGTGGAATTGACCATATACTTATAACTAGTTAAAGGGTCCTTAAAATATATCAAAAAAATAAAATTATATTTAAATATTTTCATCTTCAACCCATGATAAAAAATATTTTTAACCCATAAAATACTTTTTAAATATTTATTTTAAAATTGACTTGACAATAGTTAAATCTAAGCATTTTTTAACTATATATCGTTTTTTTAATAATCCCCTATTTTAAATATGCAAATATTTCTCAAAGCTGTCGCATGTTTGTTTGTCCATCTCGTGGCATTTAATTTTTAACAATCAAAATAATTTATTATAGCATAATTGCGGTGAGGAGCACGGCTATGATAAAAATATTTTTTTAACCAACGGTCCAGAATTGAAATTGCTTTTCTAACACTAATTTACACATTTTTAAATGAAGGTGTTCGCGCATCCTCAATTGGTAAAAACTATTTTTGTTTACTTCCGTTATCACGGCTGTAATTTAGTGGGTCATGCCAAATTATAAGAAGATGTAATTATTTATCAATCTATACATCTAAATCTCTATAGATATACGAGGCTCTCTGAAGAAGACAGGACAAAATGATAAAATATAAAATAAAATTATACAAAAAAATTTATAAGTTTTCAATTTTCTAGACCAATATTAGCAAAAAAAACTATATGTCATTGTCATAATATTTTCTCAAATAATCAACTTAGATTTAATTTAAATTTTAAGAATAATTTTTGCTGTATGAAAAAAAAATGTGTTTCTTTGTAATTTTAAGAAGACAAATGCTCATGTAATATTCTACGAATAATAAACACTTTTTCTGCATAACTTTTTGTATTTTTTAAACATGAAAAAAGGACCCATATTAAATTAAATTTAATCCAAAATTTTTGTAAATTGGAGTTGCGTAGGGGGAGTGGGGTTAATTTTAATTGCATTTTAAAACGTTTCACAATGATCATTTAGCAAAGGGGTGGCACAAACGACGTTAACCCCTCCCCCGCTACGCCAATGGTATTGGTAAGTGTTTCTGTTTTAATGTAAACCTAAAAAAAATTTTAAAAATGTAGAAACATGTGAGATACAATTTGGTTTAGCTTATTCTAAACTCTAAGGTATTTCGCGCTCTTTGAGTGACAACGTTAGGGGCTCAAAAACAGTGTAAGCTATTGTGAAAATTAAGAATGTAGAATAACCTTATTATTCAAAGGTTTTTGTTTTGGATGAGCTTGCTAGTAAATGGCTTAATGAACGGTTTGATCATTTTTATTGGTCATATTGAGTTTTTTTATCAGCTAATAATTCGATATAAGGGATATAAAATAAAAGGTGATTTAAGTTGTTTGCGTAATGAGTACATAAGAAATTTTCATTGTATTGATTATAAATAGTTTTATATAAACATAATATATACTATTTTAAATTAAGAAAAAATTTTACCCTGCATATTTAAATATTTGAATTTATATGATGTTAATTCAGCCTTTTGTGATTTAATATATATTCCACAATTTTCAATATTTTTGTGTATAGTCAGGACAAGAGGTGACTTGTACATTTTTCAATCAATATTAATAAATTCATAAAGTTTGCAATTTATTTAGATATTTGTTCAAGTAAATACACTTCAAGTGCTAACTAGACTTAAAAATTAAAGATTAGGCCACTTTTTATATTTTTTAAGTTTATAAACCTCGCTCATTTAGGCATAGCAAATTCAAAAATTAAGCTTTTGCTTATATTAAAAACAATAAGTTAAGTATAACCAAAAAATATAAAAACCCTTTCCACTTTTATATTTTGAGAAAATATAAATTTGTTTAGAGTTTTGGCTAATGCATAATAAAATATGACCCAAACCGGGTCGGGAACATTTGATATTTACGATCTACGCTAGGCTCAATGAATATTTAGGCTGCGTCTAAAAATTATGGAATTCGTAGAGAAATAAGATTTTTTAACAATTTTATTTTTTTGCAAGCAAAGATAATTATTTAAAATAGATTGGAATATCATTGAAAAAATATATTTTATAAATAAGTTCAAATTAGTCTTTTATAGTTTCTTTGTACTAAACTCACGTAAGGCGTCACATTTTTTTAGCAACCTTTAAACATTTTGTCTAAAAAACGCCTAAAAACGGAAAAAAAGGATAACCTTGGTTGATATATGTTGCTTGTTCCAGTCTCAATCTCAATACTTAAGTAGAATTTTTTTGAGCTGTTTTACTGAATGCTTTTTTAATCAGCCCAATTGCTATAATATTTTAATATACATCGCAATATAGTGACCAATGATGTTATTAGAAGTATTATTTATTAAAAAATACTCTCGTTCATATACACAACATAAATTGTAACTTGGGGTGCAACCTATACAATTAATTTTTTAAATTTTTTAAATAATAGAAATATTATTTGTGAGGCGTACTGCAAGAAAATTAATTCAATGATATATATAAAACGTTAATAAATTATCACAAAATCCTCTCAAGCTGGATTAGCTCACCTATTCAAGCATATCGTCCTTTAAAAATTTGGACCGTGAAATAGACTATTATTACCACGTTCTGCAAAGGAACAAATAATTTTTGGAGAAAATAAAATGACGATCTAGTTATATCCATAAATAAATATTTGCAGTACGCTTCAGAGCCGAATTTACCAAAAAAAAAATTTTTAATTTAAAAGAAATATAAAAATTTTGATTTGTTATGCAGCCTATAAAATTTACAAAACAGGTAAAAGCCAAGAGAATTGAGTCATTCTCGTTTCTGTCCGTGATCAAATCGGGGACCATATTCATTTAATTTTAAATGGAACAGACAAAATATTGACAACAAATAAAAAAGCTTGAACAAGTGAAAATTTAAGTTCACAAAGAAAATAAAATAACAAATGAATAAAATTATCGGCGAAAAATTTGTTAGCATAACCTTTTTATATAACAATCAAATTTTTTGTATATTATGTTGTTAAATATATAAAGACTAACCTATAGATACTACAAAAATAGTCAAAAAATATAATTACCGGAGGACGCAACTTTTGCCTTTTAGATAATTTATTGCACATATATGAAAGTTTGAAAAAAAACAAATAATAATTGCTTGGGTTGTCCTTATATACGGACCGGCCCTGGAGAGAGGGCATAAGAATAAAAATATGTGTTACCCAAATCATCCCTTAGAACAAAAAGGTTCTGTAGGAGTAGGTGTATTCAAGGTTTAAGAAGTAACCTTATTTATGGCTACATTATTTAAATCCACAATAAAGTATCAACTAATATTAAATTTTACCTATATATGCATTGTATAATGTTGTAAAATATTAAAAACTTGCTAATTTAAAATTTATTGGTATGCCGTGCTATAGATATGAGGAGAGAACTGGATAGTAAACTTTATTAATTTAACTTTGTCAAAGGCGTGTCTAGATATAAATTTCAAAAAAAAAATATTTGGCTCTAAATCTATTGGATTGTAAAAAAACAGTATACCTAGTCCTTAAATAAATTTAAAATTTTGGAATGAACATTTATATTTTAAAAGTAAATTTTTTTAAATAGCTTTTATTTATATTTGTAGAAAAATATAAATTGTCATTTCAAATCCATACGAATAAGATTTAAAAAATTTTCTTTATAAACAGGTCAACAATTTTTTGAGAGTTATGAGTTAACTACAGAGATCAAACCTGCCATCTTAGGGAATATCAAATCCGTTTACCGTTTTTCCTAATCAAACTTAGTTAGTCAGTTATAAACATTGAATATTTTAGAAAAAAAGGTTAAAAAACAAAAAAATTCAAAAACAAAAATAAATTAAAATTTTATTTTTGCATATCTACAATAGTTAAACTGTTAAATTTAAACTTCAAATATTATTTTCATTAAAAACCGATAATATATCGTGTCGTATTTAAGTTTGGACGCGAAATATTTTGTATTATCTAAATGCCGATGTAAGAGCTTGATATTTTAATAAAAAAAATTTTCCATTATTTGTGATTAAAAATATAAGTTACAAGGAATTTTAATATGCAAAAAAGATTTTTAAATTTTTTCTTTATAGAGTATATTTAGACCTGTCAATATGGTCAAAAAAGGCCATTTTTTGTTATAGACGGATCTAAGGAGCCAAAGACAGAAGAAACTAAGAACAACAAAAAACATATATGAGATTAGGCCATCATGGGAATCATTCTTTTATGTTTTCATAATAATCTCGTTTCTGACATAAATATTTGTTGACCTGTGAAATACTTTTTAGCTATAGTCATGCTCTAATATATATAATTAAACAAAACTGGTAAACTGTAATAAGCATTTAACTTGATCAAATAAGAGCATAGGTTACTAAAATTCTATTCCGAATATTTATTGGGGTGAGCTAACACTTTTTAATTGTTTTTGCCAATTTTATGATTTTTAAATGGGTTGATATGTATATTAATTACTTTAAATATTTTAAAAAATTCACATTTGGACAAAAAATTCTGCAAAGTAAAGTAATAATTGATTGATATATAACCTTATGTAATACATACAATCCCGGTTATCATTTTTCGAAATATCGTCAAAGTTCCGTTATATTCCGACTTAAAATTTTAGGGTTAATGCGCTATTAAAAATTTTAAAACTCGGGCATAACTCCGAATTTTAGTTTTAAATGTGAAAAATGTTTTATTATGTTAAAAATTCTTATTATTTTTTGAGAATATAATAATTATCAAAGAAAACTCTAAAAAAATATACTATTAGAAATTTTAAAAATTAGTTTGGCCATCTAAAAATTTAAAACTTTCGGACATGTTAATACAATATATTTGAAAAAAAATCCTATACTGTTTGCAAGATATAAGTAATTTTTGTTTGGCTAACCTTTTATAACAAAAAATCAAAAATTCAAAATAAAAGACGTGCTTGAAAAAAGTGTAAACAGATTTTGAAAGAGAGCATTTCTGTTGTCGTATAAATTATTATTATTATTATCCAGACCGAAAGTTTAAAATGTCGACATGTAAAAAAAATTGAATCGCTCTTTAAATTGCAGTGAAATGCGAACCCAAACATATTCAGTGATTTTATACCTCGAATGACCTTACTTAAGCTCAAAAATGACCCACTGCTTGATTAAAAATAGCATTTATATATATATTGATATTTTATCCTATCATATATTTGGTAGTTTATGCACATTGTTTGAATAAATATATTACCATAATTTTAAAATATGAGGAAACATTGTTCGGATTATTTATATAATAGAAATCGAAGAATCCCTCAATTGTAAGGCTTAATAATTCTTTTGGTTTAATTTATTAGGAGTCTCCCTAAAACGTAACGGAAGGTTGTTGTAAAATAAAATATTATTTGTCTCCGCAGGACTATTGCAAAATTTGATTTTTATCTTATCACATAGAAAACCGTCCAGGAAATCTAATTTGGATAAATTGTAGATGTTGCGCATAAGCTAAAATAAGATATGTAGCATAACCCTTTTTGGTAACAATTCATCGTAATACAATAGTGTTTAAGACTGGATGGGCGAAACTAAAAAAATACGAAAGATCATATTTAAATATATCTTTGGCATTTAGTTAGATATAATAAAACTTTAATATTAAATTAGATGCCTTGTAGTTAAATATATTAAATTAAAGGAAAGACTCAAAAAAAATTATTTATTAGTTTGCTAAATACAATTAAAAACAAATAAAATTTTTATATAACAAAAAATAAAAAGAGTAACTTAAATTTGACTATAGTACACTTGGCTTGCTGCCAGTATTTGTATATGAACTTAAATTTGATTGATTTAAGTGGTCTAAACTTATTTCAAAATTTAACATGAGGATTGGATATATTTTATCTAATTTTTACATACATATCAAACTTTATTATAATATAACCTTGTTATTAATCGCTATAAATTTTAATTTTCAAAGAAATATTTTCAACTTTTTTTTTTATAAATGATTTTAATGAAGAATTACCATTGTGATGAAATTGAACAGTATTTTAAATTAAAGAAAAAAAATGGTGTGTTTTTAAATATGTCTATTTGATTGAAAAGTGTTTAAATTGTTATTAAATTTTGCTTTAGGTTTTGTAATAACATTGAAACTTAACATGTCATTGATATAAATACTAATTAGTTTAAAAACATCCGTCGGCACGATGGCATCTCCACCAGATTACTTGGGCACTCGCCTATTTTGATTAAGATGATATAGTTAAAAATGTGCTCTCATTTTATCATAGTAAAGCGAAAAAAATTTTTTGTATAAAAAGCAAATGTTAGCGACCAAGACAATCCCTACGGAATTAAATTTTGACTTAGCAACGTATAAAGCATAAGTTTGTGCCATATCTCTTTCCGGCCTAAAATGGCCCCGGGATAATAATTCATACACCATTGTTGTTTTTTTTTGGTCGAAGGTAAGGTAACCTCCGGTGATGATTTTTTTGGACATCCACTAATAAACCAAAGATATTATTAAAATTTAGCTCATTTTTTTGGTTATTAAAATTAATAAACTTAAAGTGTTATTATACATTATATATAATTATATTTGAATGCCAGGGCCTTTATAAGCAATTAAAAATAGTTTTTGTTATGCGACGTGCAAAGTAAAGTTTTGAAGATAAAAAATTTTTTTATAATTTTTTCTATATGTCGAATACATAAGAAATAAAGACGTTAAATAAAAATTATTATAATATTTTAGTTCGATAGACCTAATAGAATTATTTGTGAGCATCAAATAGATTGTATAGCGTTTAGTTTGAAAACGGCGTTTGACGAAAATATAAAATGACTTTGAATTTTTTTCCTCTTAAATAAAATACATAGGATTTTTAAATTTCGCGTGTTTCACGAAAAAACAAAAGCTCACTTATGTGGCCTTATTACAATTAATTTAAAACAATTGTTTAATATTTTATATGCCTATCCTTAGTTTTAAGTATATAAGATATTTTAAGTAATTTTTCTAGAAACGAAGTTATAAATCATATGGTATTAATCAAGTTGCTAAACAAATAAAACATATATAAACTTTTCTTAAAAAATAGCGTCAACTTTTAAGATAATATACAAACATATTTAATTTTGTTGTTATCTTTATTAAGGTTTCCGTGTGGAAGAAAGTATTTAAAATTAATCACTTAATTTATAATAAATAAATTCAAGGGCCCAATGTTCGACAAAAGAGGTTATTAGTTGGTCACCAATAGTATGTCTATGTATGAGCAAAGCCCTAGCAAATGCCGGCAACAGAAGCTCGTTTAATAGCTCCTCTAATCTTTTTTAATTCACAAAAAATAAGAGGTCTCGGGGAGACTTTTTATTTAAATTGATGGATTAGGTAAACATAAGCTGCTGAGCCAATCTTTCTAAGTTTCTTTCTCATGTTAATATTCGTACAAAAATATTCTTTGTTATGCTAACATTTTAAAGTTGCTGGAAGAAATCCTAAAATTAATATTTATTAAATTGAACTTTGCTGATATGCTATAATAGATCATTTGCTCTCAAGAGTCGCATCCTACTTATATATAAAATTAAGCTTTTCTTAAGTAAAAATGTACTTTTACAATAATGGTTATTTAGACATTATATTTATGCTAATTAGCTAGCTTAACTCTAACTTAAACTTTTTTTAGGTCTTTTGCTTCATTAATGTATTTCAAATAACTTTCTACTTAATTCGTATCTTGTAACTTAAAATTGTGGCTGATCGCTGTAAATTTATGTGTGTTAATTATATTTTTCTCTCATATTATTGTAATAGATGGTTGGCTGGATAAAACTTTAAAACTACCTATCACTTTAATTGAGATTCTTGGATAACACAGAGTACTCCTAATAAGTCTGTCGTTTTATCCATCCTTTGCGAATTCTCTCCTGTTTGTTAAATTAGCTCCTTTAAGAGTTTGGGCTAGCTCTAAGATTTTCATGATTTTTTGGATAGGGTCTGGCGAGGGAAAAAAAGAAGTAATTGATAAGTTAGATATAAAATAAGAATCAACTGTAGAGGGGGCAATTCGGCGATTTATCCACAACGATTCAATACCATAAAAGACAATTTTTTAACTTAACTTTCAGGAATTTGTGTACACTTGATAAAAGAAAAGGGTCATAATTTTTTTAGGGCCTGAAAAAGGAGAAAAATTAACAGTTACCCAACTGAAATATTCATGACTACTTCTAACCAAGTTTGACAAAAAAAAATTGTTTTCATGAAAAATATTAATTGCAAATTATTTCAATTTAATAGGTCTTTATTGACTTTTGCAATTGAAATAGGCTACAGCATATTGCGTATTATTATCGAGGCGGAAGATGATTATACATGGCTGCACCCTTTTATATATATCTCCATGTTCCTTATGTTTTATTTGTAAAATGCTGCGATAAACTTGTTATTCTTAAATGTACAAATTATTATATACTAACGCAATATTATTTACTTTTACGTTTAGATGACGACCTCTTGCTTTATGAATTTTATTAAATGGTGATTGTCTGACCTTTTGTGTTTTTTTTATATTAATTAATGGCTAAATAAACTTTAGATTTATCATATACTAATAAAATTCATTTATTTTAAAAATTAGTCAAGTTGGGGCTTGATGTTTAAAGAATATTATTGGGGTAATTAAGATCTGTTTTAGCAAAATCCATCGATTACATTGACAGAAGGCATCACTCTTAAGTTTTTCAGAAATTATGACTACGATTTATTTTCATCAGAATGCATTATGCCTCGGCGCCATTGATAGGACGAGTTAAAAAAGCGTCTTGGTAGATAGGAAATCCAGTTTATTATGAAAAAAATACAAGCCATTTAGACCGGCCTATGTCAAATATATATAATTTTCGATTTAGATTCTTTATAATTTTTTATGTTTAAATCAGGCCCTATTCTAGCTTTTCCATTTTAGGGGGGCAAAAAAAACTCGTGGGGGAGGGGGGGGGGCAATATACATGTACAACAATAGAATCCATGTTCAAAATTTTTTAACAAATTAATAGTAATTTATTATATTCATAAAATAAAAAAAATAATTGCGTTTATAATTTGTATATGTGAATTAAATTTAATTGTTTTCACTAATATCAATTGCTTAAAAAGATATGAGATTTGGAAATTAATTTTAAGTATTTTATCATTTGGTATCAATGCGCATGAAAATTACAATTATGATATATATAAATGATAAAAATGAATTATATAAAACTTTGGATTTTAGAAAATGAATAGGAAAATAAGATTGATTATCATGAAAACAAATTGTATAAGTATGCTAATTTGGAAGAATATATATGAAAAAACACTGGTTTTATATAACTAGTAATTAATATTAGGGTAAAAAATTAAATAAAACATAAACATAAACATTAACGCATAAAAAAAATTGCAACCATGTCTTAAAATAGTAAATAATTAGCTGATTATGAGTAGTGTTTTTTATTAATCTAACAATTTTATGCTAGAGGTTGTTTTGATTAAATTATAGAATTCATCAAATTTCAACGCCCCAGTTAATGATTTTTCGTGTCCTTGAAGTACCAAATCACCTTTACGCAGGTACTACTTGCCAGCATACTAGAAGTTATTCTCCTTCATTAGGAAGAAAATGTGGCCTCACAACTCGACGTTGAAGAGCCAAATAACAAATTTGTACAAAAAATGGCAAATAGATTAGGAAACACATCTTTGTAATCATATATAAATTTAACAAAATCAACAGTAACACATTCTTTGTAATTATTAAGTTAAAATTTTTGGCTACGTCAATTTCTTTAGATAATGAATTTTTATCAATATTACTTATTTTTAAAAGAGGCTCTAATTTATTTATATCTAAAATAAAGGTTAATCAAATTTATAAAGGGAATCTAAAGATTTTAAATAACTATTATGGGTAAAATATCTTTCATCAAAATATAAATAAATCAATAATATTAAAATAAATACTTTTTACTTCATCATTAATATTTAAAATATTTTCAAACTTATGAGTAGAAAATAAAAACCAGATAAATCTTAAGGTTTAGTTTTTCTTTTATCCATAGATATGTCATTTAAAATTGTATTAATATCAAAACAATTTTTGAATAAATCTTCAAATGTATTTTTATTTCTTAATTTTTTAATTTCTAACAAACAATGGTGTATTAAATCAGAAGTTTTAGAAATATAAATCGTTCTGCATTGAAATGGATCTATAATTATTTTTAATAAATAAAATAATTTTTCAATTAAATATAAAAAAATAAATAGATGATTTTAAATATGGTCAAAAAACCCCGATCCGGCCCTGTGACCTGAAGATATAAAAGTTTTTTTATTTTTAATTTTAAAAAGAGTATTAAATATTTTTGTAATTTAAAAAAAAATGGGCAGGTAGTGACCACACCACCAATGGGGCAACAGCCGGGATATGGTCCCGCATTCACTAAATACCTTGATTGCGTCATGTTGAAAAAATGTATGAAGGGAAAAAATTCAAAAAAATCTATCCCTTCACTTAATATTTCAAGACAATCTTTCACAACAAGATGCACAGTGAATATACGGGACATGGTGTCCAGCTATTTTACTTAGAAATACTTGAACACCACCTTTTCCCCAGGGCATTACGTTCGACCCATCGTAGCATTGTGCAATCAGGTTCTTTGGTTCTAGATTATATTCTAACAAAAGATTGATGACAAGTGAGAAAATTTCTTAGGCATCAGATTTATGAATTGCTTTCACAAATATAAAGCTTTCTGTAAAATCAAATTTTTCTATATATTTCTGTGTTAGTTTAATCTCTCTTGCGGATGAGAAGTATTAATGAATTAAAACACTTTTAAAAAAAGTAAATATATTTTTAAGATAACATTATTCAGATATTATTGACGGAGCAAATTTAATTATATTATGTGGAAGAAATAAAATTACTATGTATTTTTTTTTGGGGGGGGGGCACTTTTTTTTTGGGGGGGGCCGGGGGCCCCCCCCCCCCCCCCCAAAACTTTAGGGGTCTAGAATTGTGCCTGGTTTAAATTGTCATTCATTATGGTTTAGAGCAATATTAATGCACTCAAAATTTTACCGCCATGTAAATATACGTTAAATTAATGTTAAAAGATAGTGACAACATAAAAAATTGTCCACCTATAAAAAAAATTTTTCAAAACAAGATAATAATACCTGTTTCTAGTAGTCTTTAATGTCCTTTTATTCTCGTCTATCGACGATATATGAGGATAAAATTTATACATTGTGCAAGTCAATAACTTTTTATTTGATTAGATTTTTTTATAAATGCGCGACATTTTAACAAACGTTACAGTTTGATATATGTATTTCGCAAAATAAATTTTAATAAATTTAAAAAAAAAAGTTAATTTGTCATGTAGGCTTAGCCAATAACAAAATTTAACCACAAGTTTGAACAGCTTAAATATGAAAAAATTTTGAGAAAAGTTATTATAAACAAAATTCAGAAAGAAATAAGTGTGGCAAATATATTAAAAAAAAACGGTAAACGGATTATAAATAATTTTGATTTCCTAAATCATCATTATACAAAATTAATTTGTTATTATACATAACAGGGCGTAAAATATTGAAAATACTAAAAGCGAAAAACAAATTCAAAGATAAATTTAAGTTTACTCCACAACCATTAAATTATATATCAAATTTTTTAAATATAAGAGTTTTATTTCATATATCAAATTTACACTTCAAATTATCGGTAAAATCGTTTAAGGTTTGTTATATTTATCTTTTTTACAATAATGTTGTTTATATTTAATCAACAAGGGGTCATAAATTAAAAAAAAAATTGTATTTTATCTAACAACCATTTAATAAAAATTACGTCATAGTTATTGGCAAATAACGTTGTGGTTTATACAAATAAGATTGAAGTTTGATATGAATATATTTATTGTGTGTTTACATTTCCAATCAAGCTTTTATATATTTGGTCAAGGACAACTATCAGCCGCCAGGACCAAATATATATAATAGACAATTAATGTTAAAACATGAAATCTTAGTAAAGCCGTTGGCAATTTAAACAATCGATTATAAAGTCATTTAAACATTTACCAACAATAGTGACCTAAACAATCTAAAGCTCAATTAGATTTTTATATTCCAGTGCAAAAATATATTCCTGCGTAGCATATTTTTTTTAAAAAATGTTGATAAAAAATCACATTAATATTAAATTATATAATAGGCCTTAAAATTCTTTGAAAATTTTTATTTAAATAAAACAGATTACAGCCATAGTACTAAATGTAGGAGCCAATAATTTAGATTTTATAAATCATTTATATGAGGATGGATGAGTCAACCAAAGAATTAGTTTACAAATCAATAAAATATATATTCTCGCTAGTATAGCAAATAATTTGTTTAAAATAAAGCCCTTGCAAAATGGTCAGGTATTATCCAACTAAGTATAATAATATTTTAAGTAATCTTCTATCATAAATTATAGAATTTAGTAATAAAATCAGAGTTTTTACTACATAATTAAAAGCAAGTCTGTAGCGAGCTCTTTTAGGGAACTAGAACATTAAAAATGTTCGCAATTTATTCTGGGCATCAATAATTTTATTATTATAGCTTCCTCAAACCAAGTTTTGCAAACATATTCTAAAACAAAATTTTATGTAATTTATTTCTTCAATATCTAGGAAAAATTTTCAATGTAACAGGTACAATTATCTTTTTTTGTTTTTATAAAAGACATTGGCGTAGGAGAGGGGGGGGGGGGTGGATGAAACCTCACCAAGCATGCCATATCCCCACCCAAATAAAAAATTTTAGTGCATATCCCCCCCCCCCCCAACTAAAATACCAATTAAATATAAAATTAAATTACATTTAAAATATGTAGCATTAATATAAAAGCATATTCCATTAATATTTGTTGTGTACTTGAATATAACCATTTTTAGTATATAAATTCATTACATAATTGTATCATTAATATAAAAATTTATTGCATATAATATATCAATAATATAATTTTCTTAATACCATATAATATATGTTTGTTTATATAAACATTATTTATAAAAGTCCTTAATGATTACTCAAATTTTAAAAAGCAAAATTAAGTAACAATCATAAGAATCAGTAGATTTCAAACCATAACACTAACCCCCCAAGCTTTACAACTTGATACGCCCTTGATAAAAGACAAATCCACTCCACACTAGAAAATGTCGGAATGCCAAAATTGATACTTTTTGCGACTTTAAACATCTCAAACTTCTCAATAAAATATATTATAATAATCACATTGGGAAAATAATACGATATAATATCTTGCGGCTACGTAACAAAATAAGGAGTATATTAACAAATTTGATCCCGTATGCACAGTGCAAAATCTTGGATTCACCATATTTGAAATAAAAAATATTAAAGTTATTTAAACAGCATTCTAATTGACCTCTTAAATAATATTTAAATTTTGAAGTGTACTATATGTTTTAGTGTTCCATGATGACAAAATCATATGCCTTTATTGCCACGAACAAACATGGCAGTGTCTTGTAAATGGTTTGTTTTTTCGTAAAATTTAATATAATATTCTTATCCAACAAAACACGTTTAATGTGTTTTTACAATGGTGCCCAAGCAGTAATGCAAAAAATATATATGTACCAAGACTAGTATATTTTTATACTTATTTTTTGGAAAAAATGAAAATAGACATGGCCTATAACATGTGCAAAACAATCTGCCCATTTTTTGCATTAAGTGAGAGATGATAGGCCCCTAATGTTTTAAAATTATAAAGTTAGATTAAAACAGGTAATATTATCAAATTAGGTTATACACCCTCACTTTTGGTCGCTTATTATTATACTTTGTTATTCCTAATTTGGGCACGCAGGGTTCATTCACTTAATTTTTTTTTAAATTATAATTTTTAGAAATTTGAGTTTTAACATCAAAAATTATTAAACATTAACACTATTTTTTTCGGGGCAGTTGTTCTAAGATTATTTTGAAATTTTGTTTTATCTTCCATACGAACCTGATTGATAATTACGTAATAACTCCTTTTTAAAAATACTAACGCCTAAAAAAATTGAACTATTATATTTTATATTAAAAATTTTTAAATTTTCCTAAAAATAAATGAACTCTGTACGCCCCCATAAAAATACGTATCCATGAAAAACGTGTTTATATTAATGGCGAGTGATGCACCATTCTATTATCTATGTTGTTATGTAAGAAAAAAATCTAGCTTTACACATTGTATAATTCTATATTTAGTAAGTACCATCCATGAACTATACTTTATAAATCTATTAATATGGTAACATAACTTGCCATTTAATACAGTGGTTATTAATAGAAGAAAATGCTTCAAAATTCGTCAATTAACGTTTTTAAAAATGGCCTCGAAATGTGATTGAAATATATAAAAGCAAAAATGTTTATTAAGGCCATATTAAACACAATTATATTCAATGTAAAAAAATCAGTCGATAGTGTGTATAAAAATTTATGCAGTTTTAATCCTAGTTAAATTTTATAGGGACTAATAGGTTGCTTAGTTAGTTTTTTTAATCATAATTAAAATTTTTGCTAAAGAAATTCTAATGTCAAGGATTTTTGGCTAAAAAATTAGAATTTAATAATGTATAAAACGTATGCAAGGCATCTTTAGTTATTGGGCTGGTTTGGCTTACGTTAATTAAAACGCGATTTAAAATATTAATGTAATTTGTCCGCCTATATGCCTAATAAAAATCTAAATAAAAATGTAAATAAATATTTTTTTCTAAAATTTTTTTAAAATTAAATTTTTTTTACACTAGCCACTTTAATGTTCAATTGTGAATATTTTTTTTTCAATAGCCACAGCCTATCCCCAAATTTATAGTAATAATTTCTATTTAACTAAGTTTTATAATAGTTCATTTTTTGGTTTACTTGAACATCCCTAGGTAAAAACTACCTAAAAATTACACACAGAAAAATATTTTTAGATAAATATTCCGCATTGCAGACCGATCTCTACTATCAAGGTGTAAAATTGCAAAATATGTTTATATTTTTTCCGTACCATAAAAATTCTTTAGCCTCTATATTATTGTTAAAAGTAATATAATATTTATATTTTTTAATTAGACAACATATCGAGCATCCATTATATTTTGAACATGAACTTAAATAACTATATTATTATTCTGGTGCTGAACATCAATCTTATAACAAAGCTAAGAATATGTTATTCACACAAGACTGATATCCTAAATTCTCGTAAATTTAGTTTTTTAACACAGGTCAACAAATTTTTGAGATTTACGAGTTAACTACAGAGATCAAACCAGCTATCGTAGGGATTTTCAAATTTACCGTTTTTTCTAATTAAACTTGGTTCACTAACATTGAAAATTTTAGAAAATAGGTTGGGGTGTAAAATATATTGGATAATCTAAATTTTGATAAATTTTATATCTAATTGTTTGAGATAATAAATTTAAACAAGAATTTTTATATGCAAAAAAGTTTTTTTAATTTTCTTTTTGAATATTCTCTAAGTCGCAAGATCTGTCAACTTGGATAGGTTTTTTTTTATATGGACGGATCTAAGGAGCTAAAGGCAGAAAAAATTAGTAAAAACTGAAAATATATATGAGATATATCCATCATGGCCATGTATATATATCTGTTTTCATAAGAATCCAAAATTGATTTTGTCGACCTGTGTAATGCAAAAATTTTTGACTTGTCTGTCCTTACGGGGTCACCAACCATTTGTTCTGTGATAATAGGGTTTTAATAAAAAATTATGTGCCTGTGTTATCAGCGGATTAATTATTTTTTATGTCTGAAAAAAAATTGTAGCCTTCAATAACGTCTGTTTGACCGTTGATCAAGCCGGAATATATATTAAAATATAATATTTAACTAGCCCTACATTCTATCGGGGTATTTTATATCTCCTAAGTCATTTACAATGAGTGCATTATTAACCTTGAGGCATTCTGCAACCTAAAACTTTATACATCTTAATAAGTAACAGATTATTACTAATATCATAGATTGATGTGTGTAAAATAAGGATTGACACAAAAAAATTTAACAAAACTTTTAGCAAAAAGTTTCTCCTCATTTTAGGGCGTGTTCAGACATTCATATTTTCAAAAATTTTAATTTTTAATTTGGATTTTTACATCGAAAATTAATACCCATTGTTAATTACATGTTTTTGCACCAGGTGCGATAGCTCTAAGTACATTTAATTTTATTAAATTTTTAAATTCCTATAAACGCGCTGATAATCATTTAAAATAATTCCTTTAAAGATTTTAATGCTTAATATATTTTTTTAACATTGAACCAATATTTTTTTTTAAAATATATTAACAATTTTGTTGAAAGTAATTGAACACTGACCCCTTAGCAAACTTAACCTAATATCTCATATTTGTGCATGTAAATCTTTTATTTTATAAACGGCGGAAGAGCTTTGCGGAATCTGTCATTAAACTAAATTTTAAATAAAACCTAATATGAGGGTGGCAATTAATTTGGATGAAACAATACAGTTAAAGATTAAATATATTCAAAACCCCATTCTTTATATTTTTACGGCTCTTTCAATAAAACGAAATAGCATTATAAATATTGTTGCTGACCTCAAATTAATTATTTTAAGGGTTTCGCAAATTAACCAATAATATTTTTTATAATTTATTAAAACAAGTAATTTTAAAATTTTGCGTGGTATTGCTATCAAAAGTGTTTCATTTTTTCAAAAATTTTGGAAGTTTTATTTGAAATTAAAGCTGAGATAAATTGTTGATAGCTAAATTTTAAACTATTTTATTTTTTGATAAAGTGATTTTTAAGTAAAAAACAAAGTGACAAAAAAAAACAAATAACAAATTCAATATATTTTATAAAATATTAATTTTTTATAAAATTAAATTATAATAAAAACGATTTAAAAAATATTGTTTTTATGAGCAAGTATTTAAATAAATTGGTTTCCGTATTTTTTAGTTTTTCGAGTTTCATTAGAATAAAATAGACGAATAATATACTTTTTGGACAAGCTTGAAAATTTGTGTATTATATTGTCAATTTAAACTGTAATTAGCTACGTTAAAATTTAAGTAAGCCTACCTTAAGTGGATTAAGTGTATCTATCTTATAAACATTTTTAATATTTTCTTAAATTAATTATTGTTATTAGCTTCTTATTAATTTGCTTGTTGACAACGTTTGTTTAAAAAGTGTTTTTGATATCAATAGTGAACTTTTTTTCCCCTATGTTTATTAATCTTAAAATCGGATAACAACAAAATGAGAGTTTATAAGAAAGTTAGTATTACTAAAGTATATTTCACATAATACGATATTTCATTTTATAGCATGTACCCCTATCCGAGCGTTTAGTTTTAATTCTATCAGTATTAATTTTGAATATGATCTTAATTTAATCTCGTAATGGTCCATCTGTTCTTCTTGAAAATTTTTAATGTAATTGAAGATCCCCTAACTATATATAGTAAAAAATGAACAAAATCTATTTAAATAAAACGATATTACAAATCTAATTTAGGCGGATGAAAGACATTTAATATAACGTGAATAAAAATATCAAAATATATAATCAAGCCCCATGTGCTTATTACACAGGTCAACAAATATCAATGTTAGAAAAAAGACGTTTATGAACATGCGCATACATCCCATTATGGCCTTCCCTCATATATATTTTCCGTTTTTCGTACTTTTGCCTGTATCTGCTTAGATCGATTCATATCAAAAATATGGCCTTTGACTTAAATGACAGATTTTGCGACCTCAAATATAGCCTAAAAAAATTTAAAAATCTTTTTTCATATAAAAATCCCTTGTAACTTATATTTATCATCTCAAATAATGAGAAATAAAATTTTTAGTATATTAAGCTTTTACAGCATCTAGATAAAACAGAATATTTTGCGTTCAAACCAAAATATTACACGATATATTATTGTTTTTAATAAAAATATAATTTGAAGTTTAAATTTAATAGTTTAGCTGTTGTAAATATGCAAAAAAAAATAATTTATTTGTTGAATTTTTAAACATTTTTTCTAAAATTTTCACGCATATAGCTGCCTTAGTGTTTGATTAGAAAAAACAATAAACGGATTTTAAAATCCCTAAGATGGCAGGGTTAATGTCTTTAGTTAGCTCATAACTCTCAAAAAATTGTTTAATGGTGTTATTAATTATTAGGTTACTTACAAATATTAGTTAAAATATAAAGTAAAAATAAGTGGTCAGCAGACCAAAGAATAAGGTTAAAATATAACCTTAATTTAAAAAAAATCTGATAGAATACAATATTTAATGAAGCTAGAAGCCAATGTACTAGCTGCAATGTAACTTTCGGAATAAAAGAGCAGGTATAATAAAATAAATTTTTTTTCTTTTTCAATGTATTTAATTAGACATACATTTGTGTTGAAAGACGACCCATTAATTTTTGTAATAAAAGCGCGCTTTACTTTCTATTAATACATAAAATAAGTTCTTTATAATTAGCTTGATAAAATTAAATCACATCATGTTTGCTCTTTACAAATCTGATGCATATAAACATCTTTCTGTTTTACCAACAAATGTCATTTACAGTATATTCATATTATAATTAATTTAAAACCAATTAATTTTCAAAATTAAAAAAGGTGTGATATTTTTGACATTTAATAGAAGCTTTAAACATAAGCAATGCATATATAT
>CM060243.1:16778842-16833586 GCA_030555515.1 Acutogordius australiensis
GTCAGCGTCCAAACGCAATATTCCGCCGGCGGAATATTGTCTGGACTTGACCTCAGCGTCCAAAGCTTAATATTCCGCCGGCGGAATATAAATTGGCGTATAGTCAACGACCAAAACGCATTTTCGCCGGCGGAATATTGTCTGGACTTGAGCTCAACGTCCAAAGCTTATATTCCGCCGGCGGAATATTAATTGGCGTATAGTCAACGTCCAAAACGCATTTTCGCCGGCGGAATATTGTCTGGATTTGAGCTCAACGTCCAAAGCTTATATTCCGCCGAAATATTTTTGCAAAATTTAAGGGACAAACAGTGAACTTTATTTGATCAATTTTGAAATGTTGATTATTAGACGTTTTCGATTTTTTATGCTTAGAATATGAAAAGTTCAATGAATAGAGTTCATGTTGAATTTAAAATTAGGGTTAAGGGTTAGAATAGTGCTAAAGATTTAAAGATTCGCTGACCGGTGTATTTAGAAGCGCCTTAACTCCACATTTAAAAGCGTTTAGATTTTTGGATACCCTCAGAAGTGCGCTAATGTTATAAAATACGCGCATTTTTTTGTTTTTAAAATTAAGCGAAAGACTCTAAAAAAGCCGAGGTATTTTAATTTTTGTAATGTACCTGTGACTTAAAATGCACCAAGAATCCTAACTCATCTAAGCAGGTATTTAAAAAACATACTAAGGTGCCTTAAAACGCGTAGGTGATATTGAGAGCACGCAAAAGTCCTAAAATAGTGCAGAAAAATGAATTAGGACAGCGCACAGGTGTCAAACTTTTAGGAGGATCAAAATGATAAAAAATTTACAACTTTAAGATTTATATAAGCCTTACTTTGTTAATATTAGGGCATTCCCTATCTAGCTGGCCGTTTGCGATATTGAAATTAATGGAAGGTATATAAGTTATATCTCCGAGTCTAGTTAACGAAGGCTTTAGACCTTCCTTACAATTTTTTTAATTCTGGTCCCATATATATTTCGTGGACCGATTAAAAATTAAAATTTTTTAAAAGAATAAAGAAATACGGTTGAATGACTATAGGCTCAATCTAATTTCAAGTTTGGAGTATATCTAATATAAGTATTTTGACAATCTTATTGGATTCCCTGCCAACATTTAAAGAGACTCCCCACATAACTAAAAATCTATAAACTTTTGGTTACCAAAAGCGCACCAATGAAGGCTCAAAAGCATGAATCCTGAATCCAATGGTCCCAATTGTTTTGTAAAGAATGAAGGTTTCTTAAACTTGCGCGAAACCTCTAACGTGCAAAATATAAATTTGAAATTTTCAAAACCGCAACAATTAAATTGACACTGAGTATTTTTTCAGGCGGGCATTTAGATCGGGCCAAATCTGGCAAAACAGCCAGATCGGCCAAAACCAAAATTTGTTTTTTTCAAGTTTAAGGTCTCCCAATCCAAAATAAGGCCCGAAAATTTTCAAAAAATTTTTCTTTAAAAAACAGAGTGTAAAAGTTACATTATCGTGTAAAAATATATTTATCGTTTTTAGGCCTTTAATAGTTACAAATAGCGCATGCGTAATTTCCATTTTTAAATTTAAGCCCCGCGTTTAGCCCCTTATAAATTTTGACCCGTTGGCCCTTGTTTCCTGGCGGGCCGGGGCCGGACTTTTGGCTCTCGACTTTGATCTCTAATGTGATTGTAGGCAAATCTATTAAGAAAAAAATGAATAGCGAAGTGAAGAGGGCTTCTAAGAGGAGCAGGGTGCTATGATTATTATCGAATTTCTTTATTTAAATTTATACATTTGTGTGGACATTTGACATCCTTATGAGGGGTAAATAAAATTTTATAAAATGATAAAAGCACATTTTTTGGATTCTAGTAAATTAACCTAGTATCCTCATAAAAACTTCTAAATTAGACCTGAAAGCCCTGGGTCCAATTTATATATTTTTTGGGTCAAATAAAGATTAAAACATATTAAAAATAAAGAACTATGGTTGGGTGATATTAGGCTCAATGTGATTGATTGAAATATATTGTTAATATTAAATAATGATTTTTAAATTTCTCTTGCCGATAATTGAAAATAAAAAATCTAGATAACCCAAAAACGTATTATGATGGAATTAAGACCGGACGTTATATTCCCGCCCAAACCGTCTTACTTATTATCCTTTAGCTGCCCGCCAGTAATCGCATTTTCATTCCCAGCCCGATAAATTTTGAGGCTTCTTTTTGACAATATACCTGAGAAGCCAAAATATGTGCTGTTTAGAAAATTTTGCTTACCCCTTGTGGAAAAAAAATGCTTGACGTATAACAGTTATATACCCGAAAATTTAAAAGATTTTTATTATAAGCGGTCAAATTTTCCCTATTTGGGCATGTTAGAAAAGTAATCGGATATTGAGTATTAGTAAAGTTAATATATATGTAGTGGCCCGTTAAGCTATTTCAATTTTGTAAGGGGTAATTAAAACAAATTATTTCAAAAATTAAATGTCCTTTATTTCTCCAATCTCACGAGCAAGTTATAAGGGCGCGTTCAGACTCATTTCAATTTTTGATAAATTTTAAAATTTTTAATTCTTGGCATTTAACGCTTTTTTACAAAAAGTACTAATTTTTGTTATTAGCATTTTTATATTGTTTCTGAAAGAAAAGTTTATAAAATAAAAAAAAATAAAATTTCAAAAAATTCAAAATTTTTTAAAAAAATGAAAGGAGTCTGAACGCGCCCTAATTTAGAAAAAAAACGTCAAAAGAAATAAGTTTTTTTTGACTGACACTCGTTACTTTTCAAATCCAATTAAAAACGCATAAAATAGCCTTGAATTTGAAGTCCCCAATTGGATTCTATAGACTAAGTGGCCTTTAAATGGAAACTTATTTTTTCCGATATTTTTGTCATTTTTCGGCTACCCTCTTCAATAACATTTTCAATGTTAATACCATATTTTAATGTTAATAATTATTTCTATTTCACATAAATGGGTTGCATAGAGTTTTGAGAGATAGGCAAGGAAATCAGTAGGATTTTTGTTAAATATTTTTTTTGGCGGCAACATCTGCTATTGTGTTGAATTATTACCGAGTCTTGGTAGCCTTTACTAATAAAAAAAAGTTTTTATGAGGATACTAAGTTAATTTACTAGACTCGAATAAATGCGCTTTATCATTTTATAAAATTTTATTCAACTAGCCCACTTCACTTCGCGATTTTTTTTTCTTAAATGATTTGCTTACAATCACATTAGAGATTAAAGTCGAGAACCAAAAGTCCTGCCCCCGGCCCGCCAGGAAACAAGGGCCAGAACGGTTCATTTATAACGGGCCAAATGCACTGGGCTTAATTTTAAAAATAGAAATTACGGGCCGAGATGGGCCGAAGTTTTGAAATTCATTTGCTTTATTTGTAACTATTATCAACAAGAACTAAAAACGATAAATTTATTTTGACAAGATAAAGGATATAACTTTTACTCTTTGTTTTTACTCTATTTTTAAAACAACACTTTTTTAGCTTGTAATTAAAAATTTTCGGGCCTTATTTGAATTGGAGCCGGTTTTTTAAAAAACTAATTTTGGTTCTGGCCGATCTGGCTGTTTTGCCAAAATTTGGCCCGATCTAAAATGCGCGCTTTTATAAATATTCATAGTCAATTAAATAACGTTGCGCTTATAAAAATTTTAATGTAATTTATATTTTGCACGTTCGAGGTTTCGCTCAAGTTTAAGGTATCTCAATACTTTACAAAATGATTGGGGCGATCTTAAATTCAGGATTCGTGCATTTGAGCCTTCATTATTTCCTTTTTAATAAGCAAAAGTTTTTAGTTATGTGGGTACGAGTCTTTTCAAATATTGGCTGGGAATCCAAAAAGATTGTCAAAATATACATATTAGAAACGTTGAACTTGAAATTATATTGAGCCTATAATAGTCCAACCGTATATCTTTATTCTTTAATTCTTAATCGGTTTACGAAATATATATGGGACCAGTGAAATTAAATTGTAAGGAAGGTCAAAAGCCGGTTCGTTAACTGGACTAAAATCGGAGATTTTAACTTATAAATCTTCCATTAATTCCATTATTGCATTTTTAAGGGCCAGCTAGGCAGGGGATGCCCTAAGATTAACAAAGGGTTTAATATGACTTATATAGATCTTAAAAGTTGTAAATTTTTTATCATTTTGGTGTTCTTAAAAGTTCGACACCTGTGCGCTGTCCTAATTAAATTTTTTGCACTATTTTAGGAGACTTTTGCATGCTCTCAATAATACCTACGCGTTTTAAGGCACCTTAGTATGTTTTTTAAATACCTGTTTACATTTGAATCTTTATTGCGAGTTAGGATTCTTGGTGCATTTAAAGTCAGTGGTAAATTACAAAAATACCTCGGCTATTTTTAGAGTCCTTCGCTTAAAAACAAAAAAGTTGCGCCGGTTTTATAACATAAGCGCACTTCTAAGGGTATTTAAAAAATCTAAACGCTTTCAAATGTGCAGTTAAAGCGCTTCTAAATACACTGGTCCGCGAATCTTTAAATCTTTAGCACTATTCTAACCCTTAACCCTAATTTTAAATTCAACATGAACTCTATTCATTGAACTTTTCATATTCTAAGCATAAAAAATCGAAAACGTCTAATATTCAACATTTCAAAATTGATCAAATAAAGTTCACTGTTTGTCCCTTAAATTTTGCAAAAAATTTCCGGCGAAATATAAGCTTTGGACGTTAAGCTCAAGTCCAGACAATATTCCGCCGGCGATGCGTTTTGGACGTTGACTATACGCCAATTAATATTCCGCCGGCGGAATATAAGCTTTGGACGTTGAGCTTAAGTCCAGACAATATTCCGCCGGCGAAAATGAGTTTTGGTCGTTGACTATACGCCAATTTATAATCCGCCGGCGGAATATAAGCTTTGGACGCTGAGGTCAAGTCCAGACAATATTCCGCCGGCGGAATATTGCGTTCGGACGCTGACATATATAAGCGATGCTAAGCTCAAATATTCATTAGTTTTTCCCTATTCTTTGTTTTATAATTTCACATTCATTTTCTAACTAGCAATAAAAAAATTCTTTAAACATGCTTTCAACACTTTCAAAAAATCAATGATAATAATATCCAATAAATTAAAAAAAAATTTAAAACTTCTTTGCAAATTTTGGTGCCTGTTTGTCCAGCATGGCTCTTTCATTTTGTACCTCTTCTATTGCCAAAATATATTCGGAAATAGAATGTTAGTGATTGGAGTAATAATGGGAGATTGTAGGAACCACTAAATTGCTTAGTGCTTAGCTGAGTAGATTTATATTATTCAATTTTATTAATCGTATAAAACAGTGATTAAGGAAAATTTTTAAAACATACATTTTTATTTAATTTCTTTATAAAAAAATTATTCGTCGTCAAAAAAAGATAAATAAATTTTGGACCACTCTGTGCTAAGGTGAATATTAGGAAAATAAAGTCTCAAAATTTTAAACAAGTAATCCGTTGGACGCACGCAAAGCGGGCTGTTACACTAGCCTAATTGAGCCCCAGTAGTTAATTCTTTTAACAAAATCACCCACTTTAAATTAAATTATGCTAATGTCAAATACTTAATAAATACAAAGTCAATTTATATATAAAGAATAATACTCTAGGCATTTTTTATTCAATATATTAATGTTTATATATTAGATCAAGTATCAAGCCGTGGTTTAGAGCAACGTTATAACATTATATCAGGTGTAAGAAATTATATATTAGGTAATTCTTAAATATTTTGCCAATTTACAATTTTAAGTGTGTATCAGATTTAAAATATTTGCCGCGTTTTTAGGAACAGTACTTCTCACATAAAATAGATGGCTGTGATCTTATGATTAAATCAATTTTTATCTGTGTGGCAAGGTTTTAGCTTTAATAATTATGTTAAATTTTATTATTACAAATTATTTAAGTTATACGACTTAAAAAACAAAAAAAATGCAAACCAATTAATTATAAAATTTTATTTTAGACATGTGTGATAAAAATATGTTAGATATTAAATGCAAGCTGCCAGATTACAAATTTGCATCAAAAGTTTTTTTTAAATAAAATTTTTAATACTTTAATTTGTTAGGCGTAAATTAATTCAATGCCATAATTTAAAAATATAAGCCAAATTTTTTTAAGTCGTCACAAAATTTTAACTTTGTTATAGACATCAAATTGCCAAATATAGCTAAAATTGTGTGTGCAGAGGGGTTTTATTGACTTTTATATCAGATCATATTTTGCACCTAAATATCGCGATGGTTTTTGAATTTTTACAATTTAATAAGTATATGATTCATGTATTATTAGGACACGATAGCCAAATTATTCCAACGCGTTCAACTCGAAAGATGCGAACTTCTACAGCCAGACCACCGCACATTACTATCTCAGAAAAATCTCAGCCACAAAACGCGGGCAATAAATTAAACTCTTATTTTAATGATACTGAATTTCAAATAAGTTCTAAACAATTCAGGTTCAAATACAATATTAGTTATCCACAAAATTTAAAAATAATGAATAATAAGGACAATACCTCACATCAATTTAAATTAATATCAAATATTGATAATATCTATATTAATGTTGAAAGTAATAAAAGTGGCGATATTAATAGTTATAACATTATAAACTTAAATAATATTACTTCAGGAAATGATAATTCAACTAATACGCAACCTAGTAGCAATAACAAAACTACACCTGAGAAATGTGATAATCTACCTTTTTGCAATCTAAATAATAATCATAATGAATCAGGAGATGGCCGGTTATTGAACCCTGTTAACAAAACTATTCTACATTGCAACGAGAATAAAAATAGGAGCGAAATACAAAAACTTCGCCCTAGTAAGGAAAATGAGTTTAGTGATCATCCTACAAATTTCGACAGCAATACACCAAATTTTGACACCAATTTTAATTTGCCGACCATTTTACACGGAACTTCATCTAACAGTGATATAACTGAGGTTCCGAAGCAAGATTTAGCCACAAGTGATACAGTGACTAAAGTAACACAATTAGCTTTTAAAACAATGGACACTAGCACTGCCGATAATAATTATTATCGTTATCAGCAAAATCGCAGTCAGGAAAATGTCAACGAAATTAATAATATAAATAGTACATATATAAATAACGAGAACATAAATAATAAAACTGATTATAATTATAATAATAATAATAATAATAACAAAAATAGTAGTAATTTTACAAATTTACACAATAACGATACTAATATTAATAAAGCAGTTTTGCCAAACACCACCATTATAATACATTTGACAATTGGCAATAACTCGAATTTGGAAACTATAACGGATTTAATAGGTTTTTTACTGTATTACGTTTTCATTAAAAGAAAAAAGAAAAATAAAAAAGCTAAAGTGTTTTTAAAAAAATGATATAATAACTGAAAAGTGTAGCAAAATAATTTTAATTTTTACCTTCATTATTTTTTAGATAACACAGGTCACCAATTTTTTGAGAGTTATGAGTTAACTACAGAGATCAAACCTTGTTAGTGAATATCAAATCCGTTTACCGTTTATCCTAATCAAACTTAGTTAGTCAGTTATAAACATTGAAAATTTTAGAAAAAAGGTAAAATCAAAAAAGATTCAAAAATAAATTAAAATTTTATTTTTGCATATTTAAAATAGTTAAACTGTTAAGTTTAAACTTCAAATAATATTTTTATTAAAACCCGATAATATATCGTGTCGTATTTAAGTTTTGACGCGTTTTGTATTTTCTAAATGGCGATGTAAGAGCTTGATATTGATAAAAAAATTTCCATTATTTGTGATTAAAAATATAAGTTACGAGGGATTTTAATATGCAAAAAAGGTTTTTAAATTTTTTCTTTTTAGGGTATATTTAGTTCAGTCAAAAAAGGCCATTTTTCGTTATAGACGGATTGGAGCCAAAGACAGAAACTAAGAAAAACGAAAAACATATATAAGATTAGGCCATCATGGGGATGCATTCTTTTATGTTTTCATTAATCACGTTTCTGACATAAATATTTGTTGACCTGTGTAATTAGAAAATTACCTATGTTGACACTTTTAAGTTTTTCGACAAATTTGAAGTGAAAGTACAACTAAAGGGATGGATATTTTATTTTGAGGCTTAAATTTTACCTTAAGTATTTGTTAAAAGCCTTTAGAAGTTTATTATAAAATTTATTTAAGTCCTAAATTTTAAAATTTAAAAATAAAAATGCAATATAAAAAATAAAATGTGCATTAATTTGTATCAACCTAACGTATGTAGCCGTGTAATTAAAATTATTGGTTAATATTTATGCATATTAAAATTCTTCAATGACTTATCTTAATTACAAATAATTTAGATTTTAAATAATTTAGTCTTTAATAAAATAAATACATATTTTTATAAGAGTTAATAAACAAATAAACTTAATAAATTACTAAAAGTACCACCATGAACGTAAACTTTAGAACAGGCCCGATTCTAGCTTTTCCATTTGGGGGGGGGGGGGGGGCAAAAAAACTCGTGGGGGGGCAGAAAAAAATTTTTTGCCGCCTTTGGCGGCAAAATTGGCCGTGACCTTCGGTCACGGCAAAATACATGTACAACAATAGATTCCATGTTCAAAATTTTTTAACAAATTAATAGTAATTTATTATATTCATAAAATAAAAAAAATAATTGCGTTTATAATTCGGATATGTGAATTAAAATTAATTGTTTTCACTAATATCAATTGCTTAAAAAGATATAAGAGTTGGAAATTAATTTTAAGTATTTTATCATTTGGTATCAATGCGCATGAAAATTAAAAATATGATATTAAAATGAATTATAAACTTTGGATTTTAGAAAATGATTAGTAAAATAAGATTAATTTTCATGACAAATAAACGTTAAATGCGCATAAAAAAAATTGCAACCCTGTCTTAAAATAGTAAATAATTAGCTGATTATGAGCAGTGTTTTTTATTAATCTAACAATTTTATGCTAGAGGTTGTTTTGATTAAATTATAAAATTCATCAAAATTCAACGCCCAAGTTAATGATTTTTCGTGTCCTAGAATAACCAAATCACCTTTACGCAGGTCACTACTTAACAGCTAAAAGTTATTATCCTTCTTAAAGAAGAAAATGTGGCCTCACAACTCGACGTTGAAGAGCCAATTAACAAACTTATAGGAAAAATGTTAAATATTAGAAAACGCATCTTTGTGATCATATAAAAATTTAACAATATCAATAGTAACACATTCTTTGTAATTATTAAGTTTCTTATTAAAAATTTTTTGGCTACGTCAATTTCTTTACATAATGAATTTTTATCAATATTACTTATTTTTAAAAGAGGCTCTAATTTATTTATATTTAAAATAAAGGTTTCAAATTTATAAAGGGAATTTAAAGATTTTAAATAACTATTATCGGTAAAAAATCTATTATCAAAATATAAATAAATCAATAATATTAAAATAAATACTTTTTACTTCACCATTAATATATAAAATATTTTCAAACTTACACGTAGAAAATAAATAAAAATTAGAAAAATTTTTAGGTTTAGTTTTTCTTTTATCCATAGATAAATTATTATCATATAAAAAAGTATTAATATCAAAACAATTTTTGAATAAATCTTCAAATGTATTTTTAATTCTTAATTGTTTAATTTCTAACAAACAATGGTGTATTAAATCAGAAGTTTTAGAAACATAAATCGTTCTGCATTGAAAATGATCTATAATTATTTTTAATAAATAGAATAATTTTTCAATTAAATACAAAAAAATAAATAGATGATTATAAATATGGTCAAAAAACCCCGATTCGGCCCTGTGACCTGAAGATATAAAAGTTTTTTTATTTTTAATTTTTAAAAGAGTATTAAATATTTTTGTGCAATTTAAAAAAAAAACAATGGGCAGGTAGTGACCACACCACCAATGGGGCAACAGCCGGTATGGTCCCGCATTCACTAACTACCTTGATTGCATCATGATCGTAGCATTGTGCGTTCCGGTTCTTTGGTTCTAGATTATATTCTAACAAAAGATTAATGACAAGTGAGAAAATTTCTTAGGCATTAGATTTATGAATTGCTTTCACAAATATAAAGCTTTCTGTAAAATCAAATTTTTCTATATATTTCTGTGTTAGTTTGATCTCTCTTGCGGATGAGAAGTATTAATGATTAAAAACACTTTTAAAAAAGTAGATATTTTTAAGAAAATATTTTTTAGATATTTTTGACGGAGCAAATTTAATTATATGTAGAAGAAATAAAATTACTATGTATTTTGGGGGGGGGGGGGGGGCAAATTCAAATTTTTTGGGGGGGGGGGGGCCCCCCCCCCCCAAAAAAAGGGGTCTAGAATCGTGCCTGCTTTAAAAATGCCCCATATTCAAATTCGATAAATTTAAACTTTTAATGTGTTTAATTTAAAAACATACATTGGATATGTTTTGAGTCTATTTAATTAGCATCTGTACCATTTTTTTAAAAAGCGCGTTTAAAGTTTTTTTTAAATTTGAATAAAACGTGTTTGAAACCTGCCAATCTAAGCACTAAAAATACTTTTTCAAAGTTATTTTGAAAATTTAAAAAAAAATTACCTTAAAACGAGCCCTGGAAAAAAACATATAACAGTTTTAAGATGCTTAATCACATGTAACGATTTATCGGATTTAATAAAATTTAACCTCACCATAATTTTTAATTTTAAATTTTCTATTCGACCGAAGTGAAACGTCAACTGGTTAAAGAAAATCTAATTAAAAAAATTTGCATTTATCTTAAAAATGGCTTGCTTTAAGTATTTTCAAAATCTATTATTGGTTTATAATAACAATATTAATTATTATAGTTAACTGTATTTTACTTAACAAATATCAGGCCAATTAAAGAAAAAGTTGAGCAACTTTACGAATTCAAAGGCATCAATCCCGTCTCCAAATGTTAAAATTGGCCTTCACAGAGGTATAAAATTAATTATATAAATTTTCCATTATTAAATTAATTAGCAAATTAAAGTGAAAATTGTCCAATTTATTTTACTGTGAATTTGAGAATAAAAATTAAAAAATATATAAAGCAAAAAGGCAGAAAATATACTGAGTAAAAGTTCTAAAATCATTGATCATTCAAAACAAAATAAAAAATAATTGTGCACTTTTCCCCGCATCATTTATACATTAATAAGGACTTAAAATGTAATTTCCTTCTATTTATTGTTTAAAAGTAATAAACATTTAGTATTTTTATTGATATTTTTTGACGTAGCCTTTATGGGCGCTTAAAGTGATTGTTCTGCATGCCTTATTTTTTTTAAAAAAATGCTGGTTTTAAAAAAAAATCTCCGCCATTGTACTAATTAAAAAAACCTAAATGCGTGAACATTGCAATCTTTTTGTATTTACATTTAGGTAACAGTAGTTTTCCTAAGGTGAACCCCAATAACAGAGCGAAGTTCACTGGTAATTTTATTTCTTTATTTCTGAAAATTAGACATCAAAAATTATAATAAATTTTAATGTTTTTAAAAATTATATATAATAGTTAAAAAAAATTAAATATAATAGAAAGGATCATATATAAATACGCTTTAAGAGCAATAAGTTTTCTATAATAAAAATATGAATTTTTTTTTAAATTTAAAATGCGGCTTTTATGTATTAGCTTCATATCTTAGGTTATTAAGCATATAACCGCATATAATTTTATACTATAATCGGGATTGAATTCGAACAAGTTAAACTACATTAATTTTTAAAAGAATATAATTTTTAACTTGTGTTGAAAAAGCTCCCCTTGTCATTAATGCTTTGATTTTGTGTGCTTTTAGCAAGATAGTTTTTGTAGAAAAAAAATTGTATAGATGACATATTTATTTCTTTTTTTAACCTCGTTTTAGAAAAATACAAATCAAACATGACCTAAGACCGCCATAATTTACACTTAATTTTATCCATTTAAATGATTATGTTTTATGAAAACTAAAGTAAAAAAACGAGAATTGAATTTTTTATCAGATGTACCAAAATTAGGTGCCATAGTAAAGGTAAATAAGAATAAACAAAATAGAATCAAATAAAATAAAAATTTATAAAAAACAAATATTTGATGTTATATATAAGATAATAATTATGGTATTTGTAAAAATTTTTTATTGATGGATCATATTTATTGTATAATAAAAAATTTAAAATATAAGCAAATCTTTAATTGACAATAAAGATTTTATTTTTTAGCCATTCAAACACATGAATGTTTTAAGTTTAAGTGTCCAACGTTTAATGACACACACTAATAAATCCCTACGTCGCTTAATGTTTTGTAATACATACAACTTTTTAACTTATTTACAAAAAAAAGTTAACATTGATTTAACACTTTTGAACAAAGATTATACCTTATTAAATTTATGTAATCTGTTTTTTATATAATAAAAAATATTCTGCGCTTATTACAATTATATTTAAAGGCTCATACAAGGAGTTCAATAGAGATTCTGATTCCAGCAGTGTTATAACCTGGATCTTAAGTAAGACCTGAATATGATATATGATTAATTTCTTTCTTCCAAAATTGAAGAGAAAAAATTTGGATAGGTAAATATTCTGCGTTAAGCCGTGTTCCATTAATTTTTTTATCCAAATAAATGTTTAAACAAATCATATATAAATGTTTTATTTAATTTTAATAAAAAAATTTCAGTTTTTCTAAAATTTTGTAATTAATTAACCTTTAACACTTTATATTTAAAAATTTAAATTTTATCCTCTTTAATCACGTCAGACTCCCTTTAGTGTTTTAGAAATTGTAGCAATTTTTAAAATTTTTACTTTACATTTAACGCAACAAAAAGTTCACAAAAAGTCTACAAAAATAGAAAATAAAATAATATTTTTAAATTTTTAGAATTTTCTAAATTTTTAAATTTTTTAAAAAGAGAGGTCTGAAGGCGCCCACCCTCTAAAATATAACGTCTATTAACAAAAAGTTGCAAATCTTTATGCAAAATTTTTTCTGGAGTAAAAGTTTAATTTTTTTAAAAATAAATTTTTAGGAATTTCTAATATAAATGATTGAATTCACGCGCTTCTATTTCTGTTTATCTGTAATAGGAAATGACCTTTTACAATTAATCTGCATTATTTTAGTAATTAGTATTTTCACTTTTCCTGATATAAATTCGGTAAAGAGTTTAAATTTATTTTAAACGTAAACTATTTTAAAGTTAAACATTTTGTACAGAAATTAAAGATAAATAAATTATTTTAGGTACCCTAGGGCTAGCCGCATTCGCAGGTAATTTATAAATATAAAGGTCTACATTCAAATTAAGTTGATGTTATTAATTTTTATCGCATATTATATGTATTTAGGAGGAGCTATAACAATGAGTAAAAAAGTCCTTTTTTTTTAATTATACTTTTTTAAAACTGTTTACGTAATCTTTTTATGTACTTTATTTTAGTGACAGGTAAAACTAATTATATAATTTTGTACTTAAATAAAAAAAAATGCCACAAATTTAGGGTTTTTAAGGTTTAATTGCCTTTATTTTAAGCTACGTTAATTTTATTATAAGGCTCTAATTTAAATTTGATAAATTTAAAACTATATATCATTTTTTTAAATCCTAATTAACGTGGAATTCAAAAATTAATAAAAATTTATAAATATGGTTAGCGTAGTTTTAGGAAAATGTCATTAACCCGGCAAATTAGCAATCCTATAATTCAGTGTAAAATACGTAAATTTTACGAATTTCTATAAGCCATATAGATGTGTAAATAGGTAAGTGGTCACTTTATCTAGTCGACCTCCCGAATTATAGTTATTATATTTTTTATATATAATATTGTCAAAAAAGGTGTCTTAACACTCGAAAACTAAAAAATGTAGAAAATGTTTATATAATTTAATTAATAACACAAGTCTGTAATATTAAACTTTTCTCAAATAATTGTATTTAAAATAAACATTTAAAATTCGTTAATAAACTCCTTTTACCTAATATTTGCTGAATGCAAAATAAGTCGTAAAAATGCCACAAGTAACATCTACCACCTTTTAAATTGCCCATTTATTATAAAAAAATTGTAGAATCATATAAATAACACCTTATTGAAAGATATTATGAAAAACATAAAGTGAAACAGATAATTGTTCTTTCGAAATTCCTAATAATCGTCGCCAAGTTTAAATTAAGGTAGGTTTCTGTTTAAAAAAGACTAATTTTTGATTTATATAGGGAGTGAAATAGCTGGTGCATCTGCGACAGAACTAGGTGTAGGAATTGAGGTTGTTGCCTCCACACCCGGAAGTAATTAAATATTTTTATTTAGTTTTTTTTGGCACTGTATTAACCCATTAGTGCCGGAGGCACAAAAATTTTTGAAAATCAAATTAATTTTGCGATAATATTTATTGTTAGACATCATATATAAACAATCCATTATAAAAAAATTGTATAAAATTATTTGCGGTCAGTTATGCGTTGTTCCAAAAATGGAACATCCGGCACATCTATAGTCCTTTTTTATGGAAATCGGCGAAACATTTTCTGTGGAGTAAAACTTCACATTTCTGGCATTCTAGAAGCGTGTTCTTCTTACAGAGCTTGCACCGGCCTTGTTTAGCAGCTTTATTGAGGATATGGGTTAAATCCAGAGTTTTCAATGATGCGTGAGGTCTCCCAGAAATTATACGAAAGGGGCGATTTTGTGTATGTAATGCCATTTCTCTAACTAAATCGCGTCTGAATTCTAAATGATCTTTTTTTCCGCCGCAATGAATGTGAAAGCGCCACGCAGCGAGGTCTGCCATGTTTAAGAAGTTGGAAAAAATGCACCACCACCATTTTTTTGAACGTAGTTGAGGACGGTAATCGCTTTGAAATCGATCTAATAAGTCCACTCCCCCCATATGACTATTATAAGAACTAATTGGTTTAGGTTGATTTATTTTCACAAAACTTTTCTTTTTAGAGTTCCCTCGTTTAACAATAGAAACGGGATGGACATCCTCCCAATTACTGCCGATTATGACAACTCGATTATCCATCCATTGGCAAAGAATAACTTTGCCATCTCCATAATAATCAAAGCTACCTCGCGGTAACTTTAAAAGATTTTTTTCATTGAAAGGGCATTTTTCGGTCCGGTTGGCTCGAATTACACCCGTACATCTAAGTCCTTTGTCTCCAAGATTTCGAATTATTTTCGTCGATGCGAAAAAATTATCAAAGTATATAGCGTGTGATCTTGGATTTTTCAAACATTTTGTTAGTTTATCGATAACATGTTCTCCTAATAATCCGGTATATGGGGTGGATTTTCCGGTGTAAATTTCAAAAGAAAAGGGGTATCCACAAGAAGAAGAAAGTACCCAAACTTTAATTCCAAATTTAACCGGTTTATTTTTTCATAAACATTTTGATAGTACTTTTTCCAAAATAAGGGATCATTTGCTCATCCAAAGACAAATTTTCTTTAAATACTCCAAACTGTAAAAGATTTTCTTGGAATATATCTAGAAAAGGCCTTACTTTTGCCAATTTGTCGGACTTATTGATCAAAGTGTTATCAGCAAGGTGTAGATATCTTTTCATTTCAATAAATTTATCTCTTGACATCAAGGAGCTGACGAATTTTGAGTGAACGTCATCTTCGTTGCGCCAATACAAGCGTTCTCGGGGTAAAGAATTGTATCCGCTGAATAATATTATAGATAGAAATGCCTCTAAGTCGTAAAAATCGATTTGTAAATGGTGGTTGTTTTGATAAGCGTATATTTTGCTTTGTTCAATAATTAAATCATAGATACGATCATCAAAAAATTTTCGAAAAAGATTATAAGGGGATAAGTTTTTAAATTCTAATAGTGACAATTTATTAAGAGGATCTACAGCAAGTCTACGATTTAAAGTTTTGTGTTTTTTCCAATTGACATTTTGATCTTCATCTAATTCTTCATTAGGAATAAAAAATTTCCAATGTTCCAGCAACATCAGTTTTGACATTCACGACCAAATCATCATCACTTTGTTCTTCGTCCGTCACATCCCCAAAATTGTCTGGAGGAATCACGGTTATTTCTTCGTTTCCCGAATTGGCATGAGCAAAATCAAGAGCGTTGATAAGATTTTGGAAAACGGGCATAATAAGAAATAAGAACAGCTGGAACTATTTTTAAAAAAAAGTTGTGAAAAAGAATTAAGCTTTTATGCTGAGTAAAATTTAAGTCGTTTTTCTTAGAAAAAATCTATTTTTAACATTTCTAAAAAATCAGATATCGGATGTGCCGGATATTCCAAAAAAGGAACAAAAATTTTCAAACTTTAATATTTTTTGATAGGTTAGGCCAAAGTTATTTAAATTTATACATAATATAACACTTATGATCCTTTAGAAACCCCAACTGTTTAATCTTTAAATAATTATCATATAGCCCTATTTATGGGCCATTAAAAAGTGAAAAAAAATCTTCCATTTTTTTGCACTTTTTAAACCGCATTTTAGCTCATTAAAAAACATTTTTTTTTAAATTTAATTATCTCTCTATATAATTAAGGACTTGATCTTTACACTGATATTAAATTTATTTTATAATCTTATTCCAAACCAAAGTTATGACCCCTCAAAGTTGATGTTCCAAAAGTGGAACATCCGGCACTAATGGGTTAAAGTTTGTTGCCTAATATTTTTTAAAGATTTTCTTCTCTTTATCTATGTAACTGTCTAGCATTTTCACATTTTTACCTAAGTTTTTATAAAAAAAATAATTACAGCATAATGTTACTTCAGAAATAATAATCATTAAAAAAATTTTTTTTAATATTAACAAACGTTATAAATGTATAAATATCAACATTGTAAATAAAATTACTAATAATACAAAGAAACATATAAATTAATCATAAATGTAATTACAATTATGTGTGAAAATTTTTAAAATAAAATAGCTTTTTCCATGCATATTCTCAGTCTATTATTTATTTAAATCTGAGATTCTTTATATTTTTTTACAAATTTTAAACTCAATTCTGTTTTTTAGCTATTCAGCGCTCTTCAGGTTTATGTAATTTCTAATTAGGCTTATTGACCATGCATATTGTATTACAAAAATTTATAATGCCCTTTAAGTTATATTAAATAGTACATAGATATAGGAAAATACAATATTATTAGCGAATATGCAAGCTTAAGTTGGCATTTAATACATGACCAAAATACTATTATTACTAACATTATATAAATGAGATAATTAGCCGCGCATTTAAAGGAAATTTAAAAATTTACAAAACATAAAAGGGTATGTTCAACGTCAAATTAAAAATAAAAATCATTTTTTTTATATTGTTTAACATAAGAAGCTTAGCTAGAAAATATAAAATTTTGCACCTATGGACCCTAACAGTTTTTACACTTTTTGAAGATAAACACATGTCGTTAGAAAATTACGCTATGTTTTTGATTATGTCTATAAAATTCTTATTACACAGGTCAACAATTTTTTGAAAGTTATGAGTAAACTACAAAGATTAAACCTGCCATCTTAGGGAATATCAAATCCTTTATCGTTATTTCTAATCAAACTTAGTTAATCAGATATGAACATTGAAAATTTTAGAAAAAAGGTCAAAAAAAGCAAAAAATATATAAAAACAAAAACAAATTAAATTTTTTTTATATAAATTAACAATAGTTAAACTGTTAAATTCAAACTTCAAATAACATTTACATTAAAACCGATAATATATCGTGTCGTATCTAAGTTTGGCCGCAAAATGCTTTGTATTAGGGCACGTGCAAAGTGTGTTTTTATTTTCGTAAAATTTTTAAAATTTTGAAAAATTTTATTTTGAAATAAAACGCAAATTTTTAAAATAAAATGTTTTTTCTGAAACAAAAAATTTTTGAAAAAATTTAAAAAAAAATAATTTTTTACAATTTTTAAAAATTTTAAAATTTTCGAAAATAAAAACTCACTTTGTACGTGCCCTTATCTAAATACCGACGTAAAAGCTTGATATATGAATAAAATTTATTTTTTATTATTTGTGGTAACATAAGTTACAAAGAATTTTTACATGCAAAAAAGATTTCCAAATTTTTTCTTTTTAGGGTATATTTAGATCTGTCAATTTGGTAAAAAAGGCCATTTTCTGTTATAGAAGAATCTAAGGAGCCAATGGAAGAAACTAAGAAAAACGAAAAATATCCATCATGGGGATTCATTCTTTTATGTTTTCATAAAATGTTTCTAACAATGATATTTGTTGACCTGTGTTATATGTATCTTAGGAAACCTTTTATATTTGTAAACATTCAATTCTTTAATTTAAAAAACAAGATAATATTTATGATTTTAATAGGGGCAGCTTTATTTTATGATATAATTTCGCAAAAAATAAAATAACTTTAATAGTTTTTGTATCTCTAATTTACATAAGAATCAAAATTTATTTTTTTAAAAACAAAAACCACTTTAAATGACATGTATATCTATATTTTTATATTGCATTTATGTTAACTTAAATTTATAATTGTTTAATATTCAAAAAATCAGATGCTTCTACTTTATAAAGTGTTTGTGAATTAATATCTAATAAAATAAATAAAGAATGAAATTGTTAATAAGAATCTTATCTTTGCAGTTTTTGATATAATAGCTCCCCCTTCCCCCTTTTCATCTTTTAAGGGAAATCTTTTTTTAATGCCATTTCTTTTTAAATTGCCTTTAAATTTAACCCCCGTGCCATTTAATCCTGGCCCACTATTATATGCCAGCCAAAAATATTACTCTAAATATGGATATAACCTCCCGCCTCTGACTATTATTAAGAACTCTTCTTCTTCAATGCCGTGCTCAAGAGACGCTGGCCTTGCATAGGCTTCTTTTTGCTAACATTTTTTCTAATATGGCTACAAAACCAATTTTGATTGACCAAATTAATTTTTTCCTAGCCTGGCATTTTAAGACAAATGCGACAGAGGGCAAAACTCGTGAATTTTTTGTATTCCCTAACCCCACTCTCTAAAATTCAACTGTAAGACTAAGTTACCTTCTAAATTACATAAGAGTTAACCATGGCTCATTTATTCCATATTTATATGCTATGTGTATTAAAAATAAACAGTTATATTTGAAACACAAACCCAGCAACCTATAACTCTTGACATTAACCAAGGTATCTTCATATGGGGGACTAAAAAATTATAGTTTAATTATTTATATTTTAATTAAATGGAGATTTAGTTTTAATTTGTTTTATACTAAAATTAATTATTTAAATAAATTTAATTTTTATGTATCAATTTTAATTAATTAAATAAAAGAATTATTGATTAGTTTGGGCTATGTAAAAAATAGCTATCATCTAATTTTAAAATAAAAGAAAATTGGGGGGGGGGGGGGGGGGGGGGGGGATGGCAAGCATTTAGCAGAATATCAATAATTTATCTTTATAAAGTAATAACAAATTTATATAATTAATAAAAACATTTTTTAATAAACGATGTATGGAGAAAAAAATTTATAAATTATACTATAGTCAAAATATTTTTCCCCCATATCATTTTTTATTATTTTTATTGATTTTACAATTGTTATTTCCCACATAATTATAAATAATTATTAATTTACCGTCAAAAAAATTTATTCCCCCTCTTTTCTTTTCTTTTAAACTATGATGATAGCTTTATACTTAGCTATTAACTAGTTTTAAAATTTAATCAATTCATATCTTTGATGCCTTAATTAATAAAAATTAAATATTTTCAAATTTTAACTATATATTGATTATTTACACAACTAATTTTAGATATTGATCCCCAGGAAGTTTTGAGTAAAGTTTTTGCTATAATAAATATTATTTTTAATTTTAGAAAATTATATATTTATGGCTGTATTTTTTAAATAAGCAAACATTTTTTGAGTATAATGTGTATAATATTTTATTCAAACACCTTTCTAAATAATTTAACATTTTATATTTGCGTTTAAAAGTGTGTTAAAAAAAGTAACAAAAATGCTATTTTTCGGTCTAAAATATGGGAAAATAACCGTCTAAACAAAAGCTTTCTATTTTTCCAATTTTTTTATTGCTTTAGGGCTCTTTTATTTAAAACTATACGCCCTCAAAATAATTTAGCATTTAGTAGCTTAGAAAGTGTATTAAAAAAATTTACTTAATGCTGTTTTTTGGTTTTTAATAATGCGAAAGTAACCGTGTAAACAAAAGCTTCCTGTTTTTTTCTATTCTTTTATCGCTTTTCAGGCTCTTATAATCTAAAGAAATAAAGAATTTTAAAAGCGATAAGAGCTTGGTCAGAATAATGTCCAAATTAAACTACCTCTAAAAAAAATTTTTCCTCGTATGTTAAATTTGGTTTTCAAATGAAATATAGTTTATCATAATTATTTAAATCGGAAATGGCAATAATCTAAAAATAATAATTTAACGTCTTTATTTATATTGATTTCTTTATTTCTTTGCCCGTATCCTTTCCTCCTCTGCTCTCCATTACTTTTTTATCATTTAAAAAATTCTATTTTGGTGAAAGTGTAAAATGCTTAGATTTGATAATTGCGATTCAGAATATTATGAAGGTGAGTGTAACAAGGATTGACTGCTTAACTAAGCCAATAAGCATTATATTTATTTTTTTATTTTTTTTTTAATTTTTGAACTAATAAGATAAATTAAAATATCCTTAATTGAGTTATATATATCAGGTTTAAAGCAAAATGTCGAGTTAAAACAATAAATATGCTATTACATTATTTCACTCTTTTTAAACGAGCACATTTAAACTTTCAATTAAAATTATACCTAACAAATAAGTTAGCTATAGTTAAGTTAATTTTATAAAATACAATTATGCTTTTATAATAAATTATATTTAGAATGACTTTTAAATCCGCATGCTCCATTTATAATTAATTAAAAATATTTTCTAATAAATTGAGTGGCGTTATTTGGCCAAAAAAACATCAATACAAACTAATAAGAAGACCAAGGTAAAAAATTTAATTTTGACTTTAAGAAAATTGTATATGCTTATGCATGGTAAATCAAAATTTTTTAACATATTGATGGTTGATTCTTATAATAAAATTAAACGAGCTATTAATAACACAGGTCGATAAAAATCAAAAAAAAAGAAAATTATGCCGCTAGGGGAAAACAATTTTTATGATGGTCTTTTCTCATACAGATTTTTTCCAAAGTTTTTTAGGACTTTGGCAATTTATTAAGTATGTTAAAAAAATGACCAAATTCACAGATTTTGCTACCTCGAGGATACCCTAAATAGAAAAAAATTAATTTTTTTATATTTAAATCACTTGTAACTTATATTTTATCTCAAATAATGAGAAATATAAATATTAAAAAGCTCTTATATTAACATTTAAATTTTTTGGTACAACCTAATTAGAATAACATATATTATCGGTTTCAAATAAAAAAATTATTATTTAAAGTTTAAATTCCGCATTTTAAATGTTTTAATCAATATTTTTTTGTTTTTAAATCTTTTTTTTTAAACATTTTTTTAAAAATTTTAATGTTTTTAGTTGTCTTACAAAATATCTTAAAAAAACGGTAAACAGATTTAAAAACCCCTTTTGCAGGTCTGGTCTCTAAAGTTAGCTCATAACTCTCAAAAATTTGTGGCCTGATTAAATAAAAACTTTTACTTTCACAAATTTTGCGATAGTTAGTGTCTATTACAGGTTTGTTAGGCTCATTTGATTATTACAATTTTTGCTTTTTAAAATTATACATCAAAACAAGACAATTTAAAAAAAAAAAGGAAAAAGAAATTTATACGGTTACATTTTTACCTATTTGACCTACATATATACATATACATTAATTAAGAAAATAGCCTGTTAAATGCGCAATAAATGAAAAAATATTTGACAATTTTAAAAAACAAACAGCTTATATAACCTATTTGTTAAATAGGGGAATTTCTAGAGGAAACGAATGGCGGGCAGAATGTGCAAGCAATTGAAGGTACATTGATTGAGGTTTTTTTCGGGGTTTAAAAGTCTCTCGGCCCAATATTGGACTGCTATTAAATTTGGATAAATTTAATGACAGAAAAGCCGTATTATAGCATGAATATGTAGTTTAAGGTCAATCTTATATACCACCAAAATTAAATGGTTTAAAAATGTGTCGTATATAAAAAATTTAACTTGCATGCCATCAGCTTAATAAGTTAAATTACATTAGTAAGACCTAAATTAAATTTTAACATAAAAAAATATAAAAAATTAAAACATGCACATTAAGATGGCACCTTGGTATTAAATACATACTCTGCTAGCTTCTGTTATAGGACACATCTTATAAATATTATATACTTGCCCAAATTATTTCTCTTCTATAGATGCTAGTATCTGTTAAATTCATTATCTTTTGAGTTGTGCTCTTTGTTTATTATTGTTTAAGCATGCGCCTTTTCTAATTTTAACCATTAGTATTATTCATGTATATATATATGACAATAAGCAAAGCTATTTAGTTTTTTTTATTATACTTCTCTACAATTTAATTAGTAAGGGTTGTAATTCTAACGCATAAAAAATTTGTAGATATAAATTTAAGTGCTAAGATTATTAGGATCAATCAATGTGGCGAGAATTTTTTAACCTTAGCACAATTCTACAATACTATAGTAGCTTAACACAAACTACATGTTTCACTTTTACAAAAAATACAGCCCTAGCCCTGATTATTGCTATATGGCCGTTTATTGCTAGGCAATTTGGTAATATGTACATCTGTGATCATAGGAATATGTAACAAAAGTGCCAAAGGCTGCGGCTAATACTTAATTCAAAAATATAAAAAAAAAATATTTTTAAAATAAAAAAATTTAGCGGCTTATATTAAAAAATGAGAATTTAGGTTTTTGGGTCGTTTTAGGAGATGCCTAATAAAATATTTTCAAAAATTTTTAATTTTTTGAATTTTTACACTAGCCACTTTAATGTTAATCAAATGCGCTCAATTTTCTTTCTTTAAAACTTTTTTTTACTAGCCGCAGCCAAAGGTGACACTTCTTTCAAAAACTTTAAGACAAAATATTAAATTTATGTAAAATTAGGATGGAAATTGATTAATCTGGAGCAAGAGAATTGAAAAATTGGCAAAAATTACCCATAATAATTTTTTATTTTTTATAGCTTTTAAATAACTTTTATTTTTGAAAGCAGCTGCAGTACGCATATTCTTTCTTGGGCCAAATTATGAAAATAAATTTAAAAAATTTGCCTAGTTTTTGTACATTTATATATTGTATCTATATTTTTTTTCGTATTCAATTCTGGTAAATAAGGTTTAGAAAATGTTGGTTACAACGAGGAAATGGATATTGAGGTCATAGACTTAGACACTCCCGACACGAATGACATCATCGACCTAACGCGTATGCTCTTTAGTTATTATAGCTCTTGCTTGTTATTACACAGCAACAATTTTTTGAGAGTTATGAGTTAACTATAGAGACCAATGCCATGGGAATAACAAATTCTTTTAACGTTTTTCCTAATCAAACTTAATTAATCAGGTATAATCATTTAAAATTTAAAAAAAAAAGGTCAAAAAACAAAAAGATTCAAAAACTAAAATAAATTAAAATTGTATTTTTACAAATTAACAATATTTAAACTGTTAAATTTAATTTCAAATAACATTCATATTAAAAACCGATAATATATCGTGTCGTATTTAAGTTTGGAAGCGAAATATTTTGCATTATTGCCGATGTAAAAGCTTAATATATAAATAAAATTTATTTCTTATTATGTGTGAATATAAATATATGTTACAAGGGATTTTTATATGCAAAAACGAATTTTAAATTTTTTTGTATAGAGTATATTTAGATCTGTCAATTTGGTTAAAAAAGGCCATTTTTCGTTATAGAAGAAACTAAGGAGTCAAAGACGGAAGAAACTAAGAAAAATGAAAAATTTATATGAGATTAGGCCATCATGGAGATGCATTCTTTATGTTTTCATAATATTACGTTTCTGACATTTAAATTTGTTGACCTGTGTTATTATTTTATGTTTAAAAAAAAATTTGTTTTAGACTACCAGTATATATTCAAAGTTGTTGTTCATAATTCAAAATAAAACAAATCATTTACACTGGACAACAAAAAATACAACATAAATGATATTAGGGTTTTGTAGGTAATTTTCTTGCGGTAACAATTCCGGGTTTATTTAATGCCTCCACTTTTTTTTAAGCGTCTAAAGTTCAGAAAAAAATTTACAAAATTTCTTATTAATTTTCTAAAAAATCTATTGGCATATTCAAATTCCTTATAAAAAAACATCTATAAAATGTTATAGTTAAAATTATTAGCAATTTACTTCAAGTTATTTAAGATCAAAAAACGGATTTTATGACGAAAACCATTAACTTTATAAAAATAAAAAAATAAATAAAAAATTAAATATTTAAAAAAATTCAAACATCTTACATTAATAATGAATGTTTCCGTAATCTAAATATTTTTTAAAATTTTGTAAGCCCAAAATACCCGAAAAATTTAAAAATCTTAACTTTGACACCGAATTACAAAAAATCTGAGGCATTGGCTAAAATCCTGATTTCTTAATCGTAATTAGCACCAAAAACAATAGTGGCCATAAATGAAGCTGAAAGTCGTCCAAATTTTGTTATCCAGTGTTATCAACGAGCTTTATTTATCAATAGAATTTTTTAACCTTTTTAAACAATACAGGCATAACACAAAACTATAATATTTGGCGGCTTAGGCTGCAGCTAATACTAATTTCAAAATTGTAAGAAAAAATTTTTTTTTAAAAAAACTATAATGGCTAATATCAAAAAATGAGAATTATTGTTATTTTGTTTTAGGATATACCTAACAAAAAAATTTTTTAAACAAATTTTCTATTTTTCTTGCACTTGCCATCTTAATGTTAATCAAATGCGTTTGATTTTCATCAAAGCTTTTTTTTCACTAGTCGCAGCCTTAAAGTAATTGTTTTTGCGCCTAAAAAGTAAAAAAAAAATTTTTATTTTAAAATTAACTGCTTGTATAATTTATCTAAAATAACGCGAATAGTTTTTAAGCTTACAAAAGTTTTATAAATTTTGCACCCCAAAACCTAAATATGACACTCTTCTTCAACGGTTTAAAATAAAAATATTATTTAAAGAATGAATTTAACAACTTGGCTATTTATACATAAAAATAATTTTTTTCATTATTTTTTAATACTTATATTTTTGTTTTATTATATTTTAAAAATTATTAGCTGACTTAAAAAGTTTGTTTAGGAAAAGGAGTAAAAAGTTGATTATCCCTTATTGACACGGGGAGCTCATATATCTTTTCAAAATTTGTTGAGCAGCGGAATAACATTAAAAAATAGTGATTATGTTGGTATTATTTTAAAAATACAGTTTATGTATTTAAAGTGGAACTTAATTTTAATCTTTAAAATGCAATTATAGGCAAATCACATTTATCTAACTAACTAGTTTATTTTTTTTATAAATTGACATAATAAACAGATAAAGAATAAAAAAAGTTTGTTCAAAATTTAAAATTATAAAGCTGTTGCGCATTTTACATTTATGCCACAATAGCAAGTGAGGAAGTTCCACGTAGTTTATTAATTTATTATAAAACCCATGCCTTTATTTTTTTCTGTATCAATATCAAAATTTTTTTAGGAATTTACCTCTAGATATTCTAAAAATTTATAAGAATATTTTTTAATGAATTAATTAATACGAAATATGTTATTATATTAATATTTTATTTTTACATTCTTAAAATTATGTCCTTCTAAACTCTTGCTATATTGAATTATATACTAAATCTTAAATAATGTGATCTTAAAAATTTTAGCAAAAAATGTTATTACATATAGAATTATCTCGTGAAGATGTGACTGGACGTAAACATTTCCTTAATTTCTCGAAATACACGAACAAGTTAAATGCAGCATAATATATGCACAAAAATATTACAGTGGCTGTCCAAATATCATGAATATTTTTCTATTTGACACAATAAAAAAAGACAAAATTTAAACATCTTTTCAGTAACAAAACCCGCCTTATGTTATATTCAAAAAACAAGGAAATAAAAAAGGGTGAAGGCAAAAAAAAATAAATTGCTGATAAGAATTAGTAATGATATTAGTTATACAGAAAAAGAAATAAAATTAAAAAAAAATTTTAGAAACAACTTTTACCTATAATTTTTAACGATGCATTTCAGCCTTGAAACAGACCTATTATTAAAAGAGAAATTAATAGCATAAAGCCTAATAACAGCTTTAATTATTTAATTAATGTTTTATGGCGCAATAATAATTTCAAAAAATTCAAAATTTAAATATTTTTAAAAATTTTATATAATAATTTCAGAAAAAGAATTTTTTGTGCTTATAATTTAATTTGACAACTTTTCCTAAATGTGTTATAAAATTTTAAAAAATTAACGTTTATTTTGGACGTGGCCTTACATAAAAATTTTGTCAAAAAATTTTTTATTTGGGTCTCCCTTAATAAATTAACTTTACTACCTTAATTTCTGTACAGTTTAAAATGACTTAAAAACGGATCATAAGGTATTAGTAAACACTAATTTTAAAAATAATTCACGTTAATTTTCAATTATAGTATGGTGAATGTCAAGTTTGTGTTAAGTGAATATAGTGATTATGCAATTCTCGGACCCCTATTTTAGTCCTATCTTCTTTTTGTTACAAGAACGACGCTAAATTGTTATCTACAATATTTTATTTCACTTAATATTTGTAACATATTTTTTATATGTTTGTTTAGAATTGGGAGAATCCCCAGGTTTATACTTTCGTCCGACTTTTTATTCCTAACAGGCACGATTCTAGACCCCTTTGGGGGGGGGGGGGGGAGGGGAGTGCCCCACCAAAAAGTTTTTGATTGCCCCCCCCCCCCCCCCCCCCCCAAAAAAAAATAATTGAATTTGCCCCCCCCCCAAATACATAGTAATTTTATGTTTGCCCCCCCCCCCCCCCCCCAAAAACTGAATTTGCCCCCCCCCCCAAAAAAAAATACATAGTAATTTTATTTCTTCCACATAATACAATTAAATTTGCTCCGTCAAAAATATCTAAAAATATCTTAAAAATATTTACTTTTTTTAAAAGTGTTTTTATTCATTAATACTTCTCATCCGCAAGAGAGATCAAACTAACACAGAAATATATAGAAAAATTTGATTTTACAGAAAGCTGTAATATTTGTGAAAGCAATTCATAAATCTGATGCCTAAGAAATTTTCTCACTTGTCATCAATCTTTTGTTAGAATATAATCTATAACGAAAGAACCTGATCGCACAATGCTACGAGGGGGCGAACGTAATGCCCGGGGGAAAAGGTGGTGTTCAAGTATTTTTAAGCAAAATAGCTAGACACCATGTTCCGTATATTCACTGCTTTAACCACCGATTGCATCTTGTTGTAAAAAATTGTCTTGAAATTTTAAGTGAAGGGAAAGATTTTTTTGATAATTTTTCTTCCCTTCAATAATTTTTTTAACATGATGCAATCAAGGTAGTTAGTGAATGCAGGACCATACCCCGGCTGTTGCCCCATTGGTGGTGTGGTCACTACCTGCCCATTGTTTTTTTTTTAAATTACACAAAAATATTTAATACACATTTAAAAATTAAAAATAAAAAACCTTTTATATCTTTAGGTTACAGGGCCGAATCGGGGTTTTTTGACCATATTTATAATCATATATTTATTTTTTTGTATTTAGTTGAAAAATTATTTTATTTATAAAAAAGAATTATAGATCAATTTCAATGCAGAGCGATTTATATTTCTAAAACTTCTGATTTAATACACCATTCATTGTTCGAAATTAAACAATTAAGAAATAAAAATACATTTGAAGATTTTTTCAAAAATTGTTTTGAGACTAATACTTTTTTAAATGACAATAATTTATCTAAGGATAAAAAATTAAACCTAAAGATTTTTCTGATTTTTATTTATCTTCTATTCATAAGTTTGAAAATATTTTAAATATTAATGATGAACTAAAAAGTATTTATTTTATATATTATTGATTTATTTATATTTTGATAATAGATTTTTTACCGATAATAGTTATTTAAAATCTTTAGATTCCCTTTATAAATTTGATTAACCTTTATTTTAGATATAAATAAATTAAAGCCTCTTTTAAAATTAATTAATACTGATAAAAATTTATTATCTAATGAAATTGACGTAGCCAAAAATTTTTTAATAAGAAACTTAATAATTACAAATGTATTACTATTGATTTTGTTAAATTTTTATATGATATAAAGATGCGTTTTCTAATCAATTAACATTTTTCCTATAAGTTTGTTAATTGGCTCTTCAACGTCGAGTTGTGAGGCCACATTTTCTTCATTAAGAAGGATAATAACTTTTAGTAGGCTGGCAAGACCTGCGTAAAGGTAATTTGATTCTTCTAGGACACGAAAAATTATTAACTGGGTCGTTGAATTTTGATGAATTTTATAATTTAATCAAAACAATCTCTAGCATAAAATTAGATGAATAAAAAACACTGCTCATAATTAGCTAATTATTTACTATTTAAGACATGGTTGCAATTTTTTTTATGCGCATTTAACGTTTATGTTCATGTTTTATTTATTTTTTTACCCTAATAATTATAACTAGTTATATATAACCAGTGTTTTTCATACATATTCTTCCAAATTAGCATACTTAAACAATTTGTTTTCATGATAATCAATCTTATTTTCTATTCATTTTCTACCAAAGTTTTATATGATTTATTTGTATGATTCATATATATCATATTTTTAATTTTCATGCTCATTGATACCAAATGATAAATACTTAAAATTAATTTCCAAATCTCATATCTTTTTAAGCAATTGATATTAGTGAAAACAATTAATTTTAATTCACATATCTAAATTATAAACGCAATTATTTTTTTTTTTATTTTATGAATATAATAAATTACTATTAATTTGTTAAAAAATTTTGAACATGGATTCTATTGTTGTACATGTATTTTGCCGTGACCGAAGGTCACGGCCAATTTTGCCGCCGAAGGCGGCAAAAAATTTTTTTCTGCCCCCCGAGTTTTTTTTGCCCCCCCCCCCCAAATGGAAAAGCTAGAATCGGGCCTGATTCCTAAACTGTGATTATTATAATTTCACTGAATAACGTTGTTAATGTGAACAGACATTTGGGGGACCCATATTAACGAGGGCTAGATTTCTAAAAATTATTTTAAAATAGGAACTTTTTTGAACTTTAAGAAATAGGAAGGTATATATATTTTAATTTTAGAAATGTTTTTTATTTTTTAATATTGGAACTTTGACAACATAAAGATATATATAATTGGAGAAAACAACATGTAAACATTAGATTAAAACATGAATGTGAAAAAAAAAATAAAAAAAAAATTAAAAAATAATATGAACAAAAAATTTTGTTGATAAATATAAAGGAAAAAAAGGTGGGAAATAAATAAACAAAAAAAAAGTTTTAGAAATGTGTAAAAGTGCTTAAAAAAGGAGTAATTTTGTTTTAATACTTCTTGTTGGAGTTTTTGCCTTAGCTAAAAAACTCTTTATCATCTTTGATTTTAGTTTGCTATTAAACTTAAATACTTTTACAAATTAAAAAAGTTTAACAAAGACTAAAAGTTGAAATAACTATATGAAATGATCATTAAAGTTGCTGGATTATTAATTAATTTTAATTGATTCGCAGGTTATTAGGTTCAGATTTTTGAACGAGGAAATGCATGTTGTAATATAAAGAATGAATATATGAATTTTGTTAATTTTAGAATGTTTTGCAATATGCTGAGCGGTAGGCTGCGGCTAAAACTAATTTAAAAATTGTGAAAAAAAAATTTTTTAAATAAAAAAAATTTAAACGAGAAATATCAAAAATGAGAATCCACGGGATTTGGCCGTTTTAGAATATGCCTAACAAAAAAAAATTTAATTTCTCAAATTTTTTACACTAGCCACTTCAATGACAATCAAACTTTGATTTAATTTTCTTTAAAACTTTTTTTCACTAGCCGCTGCCGTAATTTTAAAATTTAATGAGAGAATTCGATTTAAGATATAAGAAGTCCTAAATTATTAATCTACAAGATAAAACTTTAGGTTGGCGAACATTACCATAATTATGTGTTTTTAATTTTCAATCATAGTAAAGTCTTTAAATGGTTTATTTAAAACAATAACAATTTAAATCGGCAGTATTTTTCATAACTAGTATTAGAACTTGAATAAATTAATTAGAGTATGAAAGACGGAGGCATTTGAGCAGCCATGCTTGAGAAAGCTGAGTGGCAACTTACATTCCCAGGGGAATGTCAATTTACTTGGGGGCTCAATACATTTACGATTATTATTTAAAATACATAAAGTAAATAAATCTTACTAGTTCATGTAGTTATATGTGCAAACCTATATTTTATAGATATTATCGATGGTAATTGTAATGATTGCAAAAAGTGTTATAAAGGCCTCAAAAAATCGGAGGCTATATTTAAAATTAAATAATTATAAAATAAGATTAAAAAAAAAACAAAATTTATTTCTACTTAGATAAAAAAATTTTAAGTTTTCTATTTAAAATTTAATAATGGCGTGCTCAAAAAGAACTTCAATCTTTTTATTTATTTTTTTTTTGAATCACTTGAACAAAGAAAATTAAATAGTTTTGTTTAATTTCACAGAAATTCTAAAAAGGGCCAAAACCCTTCAATACTTTTAAAAATTTAAATTATTGCAAAATTTAAATTTTTTCTTTAAATATCATATTTATAACGGAAGGTGTTTAGATTTATTTTATATTAAAATTTTCTTTTTTTTTTGTTTTTAAATTATAATTTTTGTCAAAAATCCGTATTTTGTTCTTGAATAACTGAAAGTATTGTTAATTGTGAGGAAAAAACTTTTCTTAACAAACTTTATATAAGGTAACTAAATATGTCAATAAATTTTTTAGAAATTTTATAGTTTCTGAACTTTGGACTTATCATAAAAAATATTGGAGGCAGTTAAAAAACTAAAACCGATCGTTTTGCAACAAAAAATTCTAACAAAACCATAAAAAATACGTGTTTTTTTGATTGTCCAGTGTTATCTATATATGCGTCCAAACAATATTTAGCTGACGGAATATAGCTCGACGCTGACACCTATAGAATCGGCAAATTATCAATTATTATTAAAAAACTTTAAAATTATAAGCATAAAAAGTTTTAAACATTTATATAATAAATTCTTTTTTTACATAAATTAATTTTTGTTATATAAAAATAAAATTTTTATTACAAAATATGGATATCTTAACAAACCGTGATCCGCTGCTAAAATTTTCGACAAAACTGCCTTGAAAATAGATTAAAAAACATATTTTATTTCCAAAATGTTCTTGTTTTTAAAAGTAAATTTTTTACGTCAGCCTTCCTTGTAAGGTTTATTCAATTTTATATATAGTTTTAGATCAAACGCCACCCATGGATCAAACAGGAGCCGAATTAGAAGGTTAATTTGTACAAAATATATAGAAAAAATTATATTTTTGAGTATAAGATTCCTAAACGCTATTGATGCTCATTTTAGTTCATTTTTATAACTAAGGGTGTTGTTTATTCTTAGGCAGCATAATTTGAAATATTAACTTATAAAATCACTTTGCTTTAAAACAAATATCCTGTTTAATGCAAGTACCCTGATTAGGCTTGATAAGTATCCCGTGTTTCTTTACAAATAAAAATAAAAGAGTGAATGTATGCTTTTAAACAAGTGTCCCGAACATTGTAATATTAGACTTCAATATTTTCTATTTTTAAATCACTTTGTTGTGACAAAATTTACTACGCTGACCTAACATCACACTTTTTGTGTTTTGCAAATAAATATATAATTGTTTAATATAAAGAGGTTATGCTAATTAACATTTGTTTATAACCTTGCTATTCATTTTTCTTCTAACCTTATACAAAATATGTACTTAATTAAATTGTTAAAAGCCTTCTTTACCTATAAAAAGCCAGCGAAAACCATTTTTAATAACAAGGTCAGGAAAGTATATAAAAAAAGTCTAATTAAAGGAACACTTTTTTGTCTAGGTTATCATATTATTATTACTAATTTAATGCGATAATTACTTCTATATACTATAAAAGCAACAAACAATTTAAAAAATGAAAAATTACGGTTTGAATATAAAATTATATTGCACTATTTTACAGACATATTCAGTTCTAAGCTTCTGGTTGCAATTTTTGACTTCATCCTAAAATGTGGCCGAAAATTGTAAAAAAAGATAACAAATGTCGTAAGTTTTTTTGATGCCTTGGTATAACACAGGTCAACAAATATTTATGTCAGAAACGAGATTAATAAGAAAACATAAAAGATGCATCCCCATGATGGCCTAATCTCATATATGTTTTTTGTTTTTCTTAGTTTCTTCCGTCTTTGGCTCCTTAGATCCGTCTATAACGAAAAATGGCCTTTTTTGACCAAATTGACAGATCTAAATATACCCCATAAAGAAAAAATTTAAAAATCCTTTTTGCATATTAAAATCCCCTTGTAACTTATATTTTTAATCACAAATAATGGAAAAAATTTTTTATTAATATATAAAGCTCTTACATCGGCATTTAGTTAATACAAAATATTTCGCGTCCAAACTTAAATACGACACGATATATTATCGGTTTTTAATTAAAATATTATTTGAAGTTTAAATTTAACAGTTTAACTATTGTAAATATGCAAAAATAAAATTTCAATTTATTTTGTTTTTGAATCTTGTTGGTTTTTTAACCTTTTTCTAAAATTTTCAATGTTTATAAAAGACTAACTAAGTTTGATTAGGAAAAACGGTAAACGGATTTGATATTCCCTTAGATGGCAGGTTTGATATCTGTAGTTAACTGATACCTCTCAAAAAATTGTTGACCTGTGTAATGGGTTTCTTAGTATGATATGTAATACTCGTATTTGTTAAAAATTTTGTAAGAGGCCCAATGATTACACTTGATTTTCATGTTTTATATAATCACGATTTTTTTAAATTTTAATTATTCTAATTTATATATATAGCCCTAAATACGGCATCGAGTGGTGAGATTTTAAATTGTTTAATTAATTTTAAACAATATTTTAAGTCTTAAGGAAGAATAATTATTAACATTTGACTGAAATGCAAAGATTTTTTTACGAATTGACTTATTAACAATTAATAACGAAATGCAAGAGGATCCCTATATTTTTTAAAACACTCCTTGTTTATTTCATCCAACTTAGTCCTTATCCTATTTTGTTTTTGATTTTTCAAATATTTGCAAATTTTTTAAAATTTGTTCTATTCTATGGACCAATCAAATAGCCGCTTCCAATTAAAACTGCAAAATAAAAAAGGAGATACTCACTCCTATAAAGAAGGTAGTTTATAGTTTTGTACACCTGATTATAAGAAGTACGCAATGAAAATAAACCCTTTATTTAATGTCTTAATATGTACGACAAGTGATCTCAAAAGCGCGCAATAAAGAAATACCTTATTAATTTTTGGAATGATGTCACTATGCTAAATTTTATGGATAATCGACAAAAATGTTTTGAGTTAAAAAAGTTGACATTTTATCATTGAAACTTGTTTTTTTATTAATTTTTTAGTTTTTTTTACTTGAAGGGTCTTTAATTTAAACGCGCCTATTAACCTGACCAAATTTTATATTCTTTTTTAAGTTGTTCATTCTTACTTTTAAAATATTATTAATCAAACTAATTAAAAAAATTTAAGCATAACCGTTTTATATCAATTCTATTTTACAGAAATTTTACATATTTTAAGCAAAACACATAATTTAGGTACATAGGAAGCGGTTCCTCATAGATAATTCAAGTAGTGCTTAAAAGTGCCTGACAAATTTTAGTAGATAACAAAATTTATTCCAAAAAACTGGAATAAATATGTGTTATTTGCTTGTGGCGCCAATAGGCCATAAAACGAGTTCGCTCTTATAGAAAAGCAAAGGAATTGCAAAAAAAGGTTAAATGATTGGTACAAAAATTACTATTGTTTTGCTAAATTGATAATAAATAAATTCTTTAATTTATATTGTACCTAATTACAGATGTGTGATTTTTATATAATTAGCTGCCACAAGAATTATATATGGTACATTTTAATATTAACGATTAAGTGTATCAAATGTATAGCCAATTCATGCGTTACTATAAGCTGTAACATCTTTTTGTATTAAAAATTTGCTAAATTTATTTAAATAATTATAAAAAATATTAAAAAACTGCTTTATTTTAAAAAAAATAAAAAACAATTTAATAAATTAACGGCTTAATTTAAAATATTATATTTTAACCGTTTACGCTATGCCTAATGGGGTGTTAAGAGTTCATTAATTCTTTGGAAAAATTTTAATCTGAAAATGCGAAATGATTATAAGTTATAAATTTAAATTTTTTATAATATTTACATCAGCGTCTCAATTGCTCTAAGTATATTTAGAGATCTTATTGTTGACAAGGTGACCAAGCAAGGTCGGGTCGAATATCTAATATATGATGTAATTGGTGGGCTTAACCCTTATTTTTTATTTTTAAAAATTTAATCTAATTGTTAACTTTTCGTATTGACATATATCAGCCGGCGGATTACAAATTAAAATCATTTAAAATAAACTGGCTAAATGGTATTAAATATGTAAATTAAAAATCAAACAGTCGGGATTAGATTATGGCAGCACCGGGCCTAACAAATCCGGCCAAATTACTCATCATAAAGGACATAAATTAAATTATATATAAATGTAGACGCTGCATCCATATCTCGAAGTATTCAATTTTTTTTAGTTTAAATTTTAAAGAAAATTAATATATGTTGTGATTTGACAAATCGTCAACTGATAATATGTTTATAATATTCTTTGAATGAATTATATTTAGCTTTTTAATGGTGGAATAAAGAAAACAATTTTATTTCATTTATATTTATCGATTTTAATCGAAAAAAAAGATTGTTGTCAATTGGAATACTTTTGGGCGTTAGGTCTCTGTGGATTTGTTCGAGTCTTATGTCTAAATTTTATGACATCCTTCATAACTTTTTTAGACATAATCTCTTACAAGGATTAACAATTAATCTTAATAGTAGTACCTATAATATTGTTTTTATAAGTTGACATTTTTCCGGTAACTGACATCATTTTGTAAAAGGAGTAAAAATTGTTTTAGCAATTTCTCTTTTTGGATAAGATTAAAATATTTTTTGTGATATACGAAATATATTGTATTTTAAATGCAGTATAGCTTTTTATTTTGTTTAAGCTTTGTTAAAAAATAATAAAAGAATTAGATGATAGGCAAACATTTATTAAAAATTGTCATAGATAAACTTGACCAAATTAAATAATTGTAAGTAGCTTGAGAATAAAGAATTTATTCAATCAAAATAATTCTTTTGGATTTTGTATCATAAGTTTTGAAGGAGATTGATAACACAGGGCAACAAATATCAATGTCAGAAGCGTTTTCATGAAAACATAAAAGAAATCCCCATGATGGGCTATTCTCATATGTATTTTTCGTTTTTCTTAGTTTCTTCCGTCTTTGGCTCCTTAGATCCGTCTATAACGAAAAATGGCCTTTTTTGACCAAATTGACAGATCTAAATATACCCTAAAAAGAAAAAGTTTAAAATCTATTTTGCATACACAAATCCCTTGTACCTTGTATTTTTAATCACAAATAATGAAAAATAAATTTTATAAATATATCAAGCTCTTATATCGGCATTTAGATAATACAAAATATTTCGCGTCCAAACTTAAATACGACACGATATATGTTTTTTATGAAAATATAAATTGAAGTTTAAAACAGTTTAAATATTGTAAATGTGCAAAAATAAAATTTTAATTTATTTGTTTTGAATCTTTCTTGGTTTTTTGACCTTTTTTTCTGAAATTTTCAATGTTTATAACTGACTAACTAAGTTTGATTAGGGAAAACGGTAAAAAGATTTGATATTTCCTAAGATAGCAGGTTTAATCTCTGTGTAGTTAACTCATAACTCTCAAAAAATTGTTGACCTGTGTAATGCGTATTTGATAGCATAATATCAGAATGCGACGGCATTAAGGTGAAATCGAGCGAGCGTGGGAAGATAGGAGGCATATGGCTTTAGTATCAAGTCAAAAATACACACGCCTAAAAGATTTAAGCCGTGAGCAAATTATTAAATTTTATTTGGACCAAATTATCTGGTTATTCATATGCAAATTATCTAAATATATTTCTATAGATTAATTTAATTAATAAATGTTATAATTTTAACCCGGATCAGCACAGTGGGGTCCGTATGGACGCCAGCACATCTTTTTTAAATATCTTCAAATATATTATATATTATGATCAAATTTTTGTGACTTTTTTTTATATTCAATAAACAATAGTAATTAAAATGGTAAGACTAATAACAAAATTCTAGAAATTATATTGGGGTCCGTTTGGACACCACACAATTTTAATGCTTTCATGATATCATTGTAAATTTAAACTTAAATAATTGCAACCTTATATTCTAGTTATTCTTTTAAATATTTTTACATATTAAGTATATAAAATGTTTGTATTGTATAATCATTATATGAACATTTTTTCTTTTTAAAATATCTAATATTTAGGGAGACCAATGGCCACAATTTTTTATTTTAAAATATTTTTTTTTTAAATGTTATACTAGATAGGTTTTTGCTCAGGTGTATAGAATTTTTATAGTAAAGCTGATATAATGTTAATTTTTTTTAAGAAAATAATTACGGGATAATATATTTAAAAAATTGATTACACTCACTTTATTTCCTTTGATTTTAAATGAATAATTAAAAGGTAGAAATGTTGATAAACTTTTTAAATTACCCTTGCTATTTTAAGTTTGTAATTAATTATTTATAATTTATGAAAATGAAAAATAACAAACTTTTAAAATATCTGCGCCGCTTTGTTAGTGTTTTTAGTTTTGTTTACATATCTTCCTTTCACTTTCCTTCACTAACATTTTAATTTGCTTTATTTTTTCTTTCGGCAAATGAAGAAAAAAAATATGCAACAACCTTAATTAGCTTGATTGCCATTTATTTGTTTTGCTAAAATTTATGTTGGACCTTGCTATATAATGACAAGGTTAATTAAAATTTAATTATTATCTAGGTGTGCATGTGATAGGCAATGGTAATAATCTCTTTACGCATGTCAGAGGGTAAATATAGCTTAAATGCGGAAATGGTAGCTGATGTTAGATTGACATCATTTTTATTTCATCAAAAACATTTGCCATGCAATTTTTGACAATTCACTCGCTGCCAATGTGCTTCCTATATAATAAGATTAATGGCTATGTTTCTATTTGAAAAGGTACATTTAATCTAATTTTTTTTGTGTTTTTTAAATTTAATTCGAAATTTAAATTACACAATGAGGAATGCTGAGAGTTAATAAAACATTTGCAATACGATTAAGACATGAATTTTTTCAGCACAAATTTAAAGATGTTTTGTTTAAATATGCTAAATTCTGTGAAAAATAAAGGCATTTATAAAGGCCCATTTATTGACTTGTTTTGGTAACTGCGCTCATTCCCGCAATTTTTTTACTTCATTTTTTCAACACGGTCAATTTATTTGGTGTAAATTAATGCTGAGAGAAGAACTTGCATAAATTTTATAACTTATGTCTTATTAATTAATAAAAAAACCCCTTTAATATTTTTAGCCTTAAGGACAGGTAGTCAATAAATTATCATATTTTTTATCCGGCAATTTGCCAGTAAAATTCCTGTATGATTTAATTTCTTGTTTGAAAAGCTTAAAATATCATTCTGAAAATCATTTTTAAATTTATAATTAGTTGTACTTTAAAAACACCAAGATCCTTTATAAATTGCGTGGATGGTTTCTTATTCAGGAGTAAAACATTACAAATGTTTACAATTTATTTTTATTTTATAATTATTAACTGTATTCAAAAACCTTTGAGGTCAGTACATAAGCTGAAAATTAAATTAAAATTTGGTAAAATTAATAAAGAAATATTATAATCTTAAATTTATCAGTTTAATTTAAAGTGCCCTAATTTTAAACCCCTGTCTATTTTACATATTTATTTTATATTGTAATATGTATTTTAATTCAGTGTTATTTGAAACTAAATCGCTTACAGTTTTGAAGAATAAATTTTCTAGATTTTAACATAAATTTAAATAAACCTTTTTTTAAAAACTGCATAGGTTTGAATATTTTTTAAAAATTATTTTAACCTTGGGCTCTAAATATAAAAAGGTTATGTGGAAAATATTTGATGATTAGGAATTCTCTATAAAACGTGTAAATAATCTTGTCTGCTTTATTATATTACATTGTTATATATAGGGCACCGGAATCGGAAAGGAGTGCATAAACTCCGGGGGTTTTTTTTAAGTTTGCTAATTAATACATAAAAATATTACATAATAATTAGCTGCTCTTTTATTTATTTACAAGTTTCATTAAACAAAAATGATTTTAGACTACAAACAAATTCCAATATTTCCAATAAGCTAATTTCAACTAGCATTCCAAAAAATACTCCGGAACTCAGAAGGTGATGGACTCCTTCCCGACTCCCGGAGTTTTGACATCATAGTTGTATAAATGACTATATACCAAGGAGAGGATATCATTTAAAAAAGAATAAAATTTTTTTATTAATATTAAGGCTTTTAAAGTCACAATATTTTAAAATTAGTTCAGCGTGCATCTTAAATTTTGTAATTTTTTAAATCTTCACATTACGGACTAAATCCCAACTGACTAAATAACAATAAATATACCTAATTTTTTAAGATTATAATATATAGCCGTAAAATACTAAATTTATAAAATAAAACTGCTTCATTATTTGATTCTAAATATATAAATTTATTTAATAAAAGGAGCTCGCCCATCCGCAGTATGTAAGTTAATAATTACCATCATATCAATTTTAAAGGTAAACTCGCGTGGTAGGATGGATATATGCTTGTGCTAATAAATAAGTTTTATTGAAAAAAATAAATTACAGACCAAAATTTTACCCGATCTTCCTTGCTGTCTTAGAGCTTATTATCAGTTTAATGGTTAACTCAATTTTCCAAACGGGTCCCAATTAGCAAATATAAATAAAAATTCATTTAAAGAAATAATCTGATATTTGATTATCAAAAATAAAAATGCAAACAAGATGTTTACCCTTATAACCCAACTAAAAAAAATATAATTAGGGAATATATAGTCATACTATACATTTGTGTACGAGCTAGACCGGTTAAATATCTGGAAGCCTTTTTGTGCTAGAACTTGGAAAGAATAGGTTTAAAAATAAAATTGGTAAAATATATTATATTTATTAAAGAAGTGTATAAGGATTCAAAAAAAAGTATGATAAAAAATATGCATTGGAATACTATACACGTAGACTAACATTGTTTATTCATATATCCAATTAATGAGTGAATATAATTTTTTATTTTGTATTTTTATTGGGTGAGGAGCATTGGAATTGCTATGCGGCAACGTTTAAATTAAAAAAAGGGGCTAGCATGTCTAAATAAATAAACAATTTTAAACGAGACCAAATTTTTTCTCCTCCTCTTATTGTTAACATCTATTAATCAAGATTGAAAATGACAATGATCACACTAGGGAAATAATTTTTTGACATTATTTTAAATTTTGCATAAATTTTCACACCCTATTTATAGAAATATAACACAAATTTTAAGTCTTAAACCGGGCCGACCCACAGAAAACCGGGTCAAACAAAGTATTACCGCGCGGTTTTAACTCTAATTTGAATAGGGTATTATGATATTCAAAAGGTACAAATCAATTATATATAATTTTTTAAAAGTTACTATTATTTCTTTTATTTTTTACATGTTTTAATTAGTCAGAACCCGGGGTACTTTGATATTTTATAAATGGGGTAACCAGCGGTGCATTCAACTGCTGCAAACAATTAGAATAAGAGATTAGTATTAATGCGAATTTTGTTAATATATAAATTGAATATATTTTGCATTTAAATTAGAGTCTGTGATTAAAAATGTAAATTTTTAACAATTAATCAAGTCTTATAATTAATAGGCAGTTTACTTTACGTGTTTAAATTTCCTATTTTTTAAAGCAAAATGCCATTAATATTCTATAATAATTACTAATTAATAAATTAATAAAATATACATTTTTGCCTATTTTAATTTGATTTAGAAAAAATTTCACTTTTTAGCTTGTTTAAATAATCTTTCTAACAAAATGTAAATAATTAAAAATCCTAGATTTTAAATTAATTTACATCTAAACACAATTTTTTAATTATAAATTTTTTATTTTTTTGTTTATTAAATCTTGTAGTTTTAATAGGAAAAAAAGCTTTTTTGAATTATTTGTTAATTTTTTTGATTTTTAAATGTTTAATCAGGCCAGTACCGAGATGAATATTAATGTTTTGCTACTTATTTTAATCAAAATATATTTAAATTCAGTTAATGCAGAATAACCACAAAATTTAGTTATTTTTATGCTCATATTTTTTATATATTTTTTTTTAATTTGAATCAGGTAATGACGCCTAAACATTTTTTAAAATTTCATAATTCAAGCGACACAGCGAGGTATTTAAAAATTAGGAATATTTTAAGCAAGAGGTCTTAGCTTAATAAATTTGTGCTACCATTAACAATGATAAATTTAGATTATACAATTTATTTTTTATTAAAAGTGAGAAAAAGAAAAAGGCAATAGAGAATTTTAATAAAATTTATTTATGTATGATTTCCTGGTCACTCCTTCTCTCACATTTTATTTTTTTCAATAGAATTTCATATCTTTAAAAAGGTTTTTATGGAAATAAATAATTAAAACATATATATTTTTTTATAATTAACATAAATGCCAAAATACCAGCAACATTTAATTGTCTTATATTTCAAATTTTTTCACGATAAAAAATGCCTATTATTGCTAAATATATTAGAATTTTTATTTTATTAGGTTGGGGTGATTTTTAAGAGGCTATACGGAATAACTTATCTATGTCGAATGCACCATCAAAATTAGATGCATTTTGTTTAATGTTGGGTTGGGTTTTGGGTGTAAGTCGAGTGTTTATTGTATTTAACTTAACTCTATATTATAAAATTTTATCCCTCTTATGACCTTATTAATATGTGTCATAAATTTATTTCTACCGCCAAATTTTAAATATATGCCTAGTAACGGTTATTTGTCGGGCATCTTATGAACACATAAGAATTTAGGCCTTATCTCATTTATATATTTGTCTTTCTTAGTTTCTTTCGGCTTCGGCTCCTCCGTCCATATCAAAAAAATGGCCTTATTTGACCAAATTGACAGATCGAGAATACCCTAAAATAATTAAGAATTTTTTTTTTATATAAAAATTTCTTGTAACTTAGATTTATCATATCAAATAATGAGAAATAAAAAATTTTAGTATATCAAGCTTTTACATCAGCATTTAGATTATGCAAAATATGCGTTCAAACTTAAATAAGACACAATAAATTATTGGTTTTAAATATAAGTTTTATTTGAAGTTTGAATTTAACCGTTTAGCTGTTGTAAATATGCAAAAAAAATTTTTATTTTATTTTTGTTTTTGAATCTTTTTTGTTTTTTTTTATGTTTTTTCTAAAAATTTCAATGTTTATAGCTGACTAACAAAATTTAATTAGAAAAAACGGTAAACAAATTTGAATATCCCTAAGATGGAAGGTTGATCTCCGTAATTAGCTCATAACTCTCAAAAATTTGTTGACCTGTGTTATAATGTCACGCATGGGCAGAAAAAACCAATTTCAAAAAATGTATTTATTAATTTATGAAAGCATCACATCTTAAGGATAAAAAAACTGCAAAATCATAGTTTTTAGGCCTTAACTTATATAAAAATCGAAATCTTAAAAGTTGGCTTAGTCAAGCTTTATTTTTCATATATAAAAAGCAAAAAATGTCTTTTAACAAAAAGTTGCGCTAGGAAATGGAGTGGAATATTTTAAAAGCGCATTTATTAGGACCACTTTATATGTGACATTGCTATATATATATATTTAGGCTGTGTGATATTAAAAATATTTCTAATGTTTAAAGTTTTCCTTCAACGCGTTGACACAATTTCTTAATTTCAAATGACCATGATGCAATATTTTGAATGCAATTGATTAACACTAATGTGGCTAGTGCAAAAAACTAGCCACTTTAATGTTAATCCATTACGTTCAATTTTTTTCTACAAAAATCTTTTTTAGCTACAGCCTTATGCATGCTGCCAAATGCCTCAAAAGTTTATTGATAGTTAAAAAAAATAAGTGTCATATAAAATAGTGCTTTTCAACGGCTTGATTAATTCTTTTAGGTCACGAGCTCAATCATTTTTTTTTTCAAAAAATTTATTCTAATTGTTCTAAAACTTTTATAGAAAAAGCATTAATTTTGCTTCTAAGTAGAATTGGCCACTTTCTGTAAAAATGGGTCAGGCCCGATTCTAGCTTTTTTAATTTAAGGTGGCAAAAAAAATGGGGAGGGCAGAAAAAATTTTTTTGCCACCTTCAGTGCAGAATTAGCCGTGACCTTTGGTCACGGCAAAAAATATACATGTACACCATTTGAACCTTTTTGGGAGGGCACTGCCCCCCCCCCCCCAAAAGGGGTCTAGAATCGTGCCTGAATGGGTATTAAGTCAAGAGAAAAAAATTTAAAAATTATATGAAAAACAATTAACTCTGAACGCTTCCTAATATAAAAGAAAATCATTAGTTTAGCGCGTAGCCATTTACACTTATAATATTAGAAATGCATGCATAATAAGCAATTCTTATCTTATAATCAATTTTGATTATAGCCAATGATGTAGGTGTCACTAATATCGGTCGTATTTTATAGAGATTCATCAAGGTATAACAACTTTATCTTATCTGAGCAATTAGTATTCAAACACCATAAACCTGCTGCTAATTAAAATACAAAATTGGAAATATTTCCTAACAAAATTAAAAAAACATAAAACATTTCAAACAAACTCTGCTTTCCAGGGAAGAATTTTTAAGAAAATGAAGCAATTTAATCAACAATAAAGGGATAAATTTAATTTTTAGTTGTGATTTCCAATGGTATTAGCACCCTAATTTTTTTAAGGCTCGTCTTCTCGCCCATCAAAATTAGGACAAAATACGCCCTATAACGATCTGTTGTTTTTTAGATGACTTCCAAAATTATATATAGCAGAATTCTACTCTAGCATAACTACTGGCTTCTCATCAAAAGGATTTTTGTATGAAGTGGGTACTGTGAGATTGCAATTCTACCTTATTGAGATCATTTAAATCCGATAAATTTTTAGTTAAACTGGATATAAAAATGCTAATTGTCTAGAGCGTCACCTTTTTGATTCTTTTTTAAATCTTACCATAACTTTATTTATGGTATTATGTTAATTTTATAATTAAGATAGAATAATTTCCTATTCACAGGGAGTTTAACCAGAATATCTTTTAGGCCCTTTTGGCCTTGGGCAAACTCAATTTATAAAATATCACATTTAACAAAATTTTGATTGTACTTATGGTATTTAAATAACCATCTGTGGCACTGGAAGAAATAAATTGGCACTAAATGTTACACATATAGAAGTTAATTTTCCTTTATCCAAATAAATAGATTTACCTCGTACCTCTACCAGGCACGATTCTAGACCCCTTTTTGGGGTGCCCCCCCCCCCCAGTTTTTGATTGCCCCCCCCCCCCCCCCCCCCCCCCCCAAAAAAAAATACATAGTAATTTTATTTCTTTCACATAATATAATTAAATTTGCTCCGTCAAAAATATTTAAAAAATATTATCCTAAAAATATTTACTTTTTTTAAGTGTTTTTATTCATTAATATTTCTCATCCGCAAGAGAGATCAAACTAACAGAAATATATAGAAAAATTTGATTTTACAGAAAGCTTTATATTTGTGAACCAATTCATAAATCTGATACCTAAGAAATTTTCTAAGTTAACAACAATCTTTTGTTAGAATATAATCTAGAACCAAAGAACCTGATCGCACAATGCTACGATGGGGCAAACGTAATGCCCGGGAAAAAAATGGTGTTCAAGTATTTCTAAGCAAAATAGCTGGACACCATGTCCCGTATATTCACTGCTTTAACCACCGATTGCATCTTGTTGTAAAAGATTGTCCTATTTTAAGTGAAGGGAAAGATTTTTTTGATAATTTTTCTTCCCTTCATAAATTTTTTCAACATGATGCAATCAAGTTAGTTAGTGAATGCGGGACCATACCCCGGCTGTTGCCCCATTGGTGGTGTGGTAACTACCTGCCCATTGTTTTTTTTTAAATTACACAGATATATTTAATACTCTTTTAAAAATTAAAAATAAAAAAAACTTTTATATCTTCAGGTCACAGGGCCGAATCGGGGGTTTTTTTACCATATTTATAATCATCTATTTATTTTTTTGTATTTAATTGAAAAATTATATTATTTAATAAAAATAATTATAGATCAATTTCAATGCAGAACGATTTATATTTCTAAAAGTTCTGATTTAATACACCATTGTTTGTAAGAAATTAAACAATTGAGAAATAAAAATACGTTTGAAGATTTATTCAAAAATTGTTTTGATATTAATATTTTTTTAAATGACAATAATTTATCTATGGATAAAAGAAAAACCAAACCTAAAGATTTTTCTGATTTTTATTTATTTTCTACTCATTGGCGTAGGAGAGGGGGGGGGGGGGGGGGGGTTTGGGGATAAAACCCGCCCCAAGCATGCCATATCCCCACCCAAATTAAAAATTTTTAGTGCATATCCCCCCCCCCCCCCAAACTAAAATACCAATTAAATATAAAATTAAATTACATTTAAAATATTTTTAAATATTTAACTTTAAAATCTCCCTTCCCCTCAAATTAAAATAGTTAAATATTTTTATTATATAAATTCATTACATAATTGTATCATTAATATAAAAATTTATTGCATATAATATATCAATATTATAATTATCTTAATACTTGTCAGCGTCCAAACGCAATATTCCGCCGGCGGAATATTGTCTGGACTTGACTTCAGCGTCCAAAGCTTATATTCCGCCGGCGGAATATAAATTGGCGTATAGTCAACGACCAAAACGCATTTTCGCCGGCGGAATATTGTATGGACTTGAGCTCAACGTCCAAAGCTTATATTCCGCCGGAAATTTTTTGCAAAATTTAAGGGACAAATAGTGAACTTTATGTGATTAATTTTGAAATATTGATTATTAGACGTTTTTGATTTTTTATGCTTAGAATATGAAATGTTTAATGAATAGAGGTCATGTTGAATTTAAAATTACGGTTAAGGGCTAGAATAGTGCTAAAAACTTTAAGATTTAAAGATTCATATTTGGACCGGTGTATTTAGAAGCGCTTTAACTGCACATTTGAAAGCGCTTAGATTTTTTAGATACCCTCAAAAGTGCGCTAATGTTATAAAAACCGTGCAATAATTAAGCGAAAGACTCTATAAAACGCCGAGGTATTTCTGTAATTTACCTGTGACTTTAAATGCACCAAGAATCTTAACTCGCAATAAAGATTCAAATGTAAGCAGGAAAAAACATACTAAGGTGCCTTAAAACGCGTAGGTGATATTGAGAGCACGCAAAAGACTCCTAAAATAGTGCAAAAAATGAATTAGGACTGCGCACAGGTATCGAACTTTTATGAGCACCAAATTAATAGAAAATTTACAACTTGATTTATACAAGCCTTAATTAACCCTTTGTTAATATTAGGGCATTCCCTGCCTAGCTGGCCCTTAAAAATGTGATATAGGAATTAATGGAAGGTTTATATTTTTAGGCCGCAAATCTGCTTATATTGTGATGATTTAGTGCTTTTATCGAAATGGTAGCCTTAACTAATAAAAAAAAAGTTATTATGTGAATACTAAGTTAATTTACTAGAATCAAAAAAATGAGCTTTTATCATTTTATACAATTTTATTTACCCCAAAGGATCAAATTTACACACAAATGTATAATTTTAAATAGAGAAATTCAATAATAATCATAACCCTGCTCCGCTTAAAAGCCCTCTTAACTTCACGATTTATTTTTTCTTAAAAGATTTGCCTACAATCACATTAGAGATTAAAGTCGAGAACCGAGTCCTGCCCCCGGCCCGCCAGGAAATAAGGGCCAGGACGGTTTAAAATTTATAACGGGCCAAAAGCACTGGGCTTAAATTTAAAAATAGAAATTACGGGCCGAGATGGGCTAAAGTTTTGAATTTTATATGTTCTGTTTGTTTATTAACAAGAACTAAAAACGATAAATTTATTTTCACGCGATAAATAGTTTAACTTTTACTCTCTATTTTTACTGTATTTTTAAAACAACACTTTTTTAGCTTGTATTTAAAAATTTTCGGGCCTTATTTTTGGATTGGAGCAGGCCTTAATTTTGAAAAAACAAATTTTGGTTCTAAATGCGCGCCTTTATAAATACTCAGCGTCAAATTAATATCGTTAGGCTTTAATTTTAATGTAATTTATATTTTGCACGTTAGAGGTTTCGCTCAAGTTTAAGATACCTCAATTCTTTACAAAACAATTGGGGCGATCTAAAATTCAGGATTCGTGCTTTTGAGCCTTCATTGGTTCCCTTTAATAACCAAAAGTTTTTAGTTATGTGAGTACGCGACTTTCAAATATTGGCTGGGAATCCAAAAAGATTGTCAAAATATACATATTAGATAAACTTTGAACTTTAAATTATATTGAGCCTACAATAATCCAACCGTTATTCTTAATTTTTAAAATGTTTTAATCCTTAATTGGTACAAAATAGGAATATTGAAATTAAAAAATTTTAAGGAAGGTCTAAAGCCGGTTCGTTAACTGGACTAAAATTGGAGATATTTAAATTATAAACCTTCCATTAATTCCAATATCGCATTTTTAAGGGCCAGCTAGGCAGGGAATGCCCTAATATTAACAAAGGGTTAAAAAAGGCTTATATAAATCTTAAAAGTTGTAAATTTTTTATTATTGGTGCTTTTAAAAGCTTGACACATGTGCGCAGACCTAATTCATTTTTTTCCACTATTTTAGGAGTCTTTTGCGTGCTCTCAATATCACCTACGCGTTTTAAGGCACCTTAGTATGTTTTTTCCTGCTTAGAGTTGATTATTGCGAGTTAGGATTCTTGGTGCTAAAGTCACAGGTACATTACAAAAATACCTCGGCGTTTTTTAGAGTCTTTTGCTTAATTTTAAAAACAAAAAAATTGAGCGGTTTTTATCGCACTTCTGAGGGTATCTAAAAAATCTAAGCGCTTTTAAATGTGCTGAAGCGCCTCTAAATATACCGGTCCAAATATGAATCTTTAAATCTTTAAGTTTTTAGCACTATTTTAGCCCTTAACCCAAATTTTAAATGCAACATGACCTTTATTCATTAAACATTTCATATTCTAAGCATAAAAAATCAAAAACGTTTATTAATCAATATTTCAAAATTAATCACATAAAGTTCACTGTTTGTCCCTTAAATTTTGCAAAAAATTTCCGGCGGAATATAAGCTTTGGACGTTGAGCTCAAGTCCAGACAATATTCCGCCGGCGAAAATGCGTTTTGGTCGTTGACTATACGCCAATTTATATTCCGCCGGCGAATTATAATCTTTAGACGCTGAGGTCAAGTCCAGACAATATTCCGCCGGCGGAATATTGCTTTTGGATGCTGACAATACCATATATGTTTGTTTATATAAACATTATTTTTATAAAAGTCCTTAATGATTACTCAAATTTTAGAAAGCAAAATTAAGTAACAATCATTAGATTTCAAATTAAAACACTATGGCACGACCGAAGGTCGTGCCCGCACTATGCCGCCGAAGGCGGCAAAAATTTTTTTTTGAAACGCCCCCAGGCTTTACAACTTGCTACGCCCTTGTTTCTACTCATAAATTTGAAAATATTTTAATTATTAATGATGAAAAAAGTATTTATTTTAATATTATTGATTTATTTATATTTTGATAATAGATTTTTTACCGATAATAGTTTTTTAAAATCTTTAGATTCCCTTTATAAATCTGATTAACCTTTATTTTAGATATAAATAAATTAGAGCCTCTTTTAAAAATAAGTAATATTGATAAAAATTCATTATCTAAAGAAATTGACGTAGCCAAAAATTTTTTAATAAGAAACTTAATAATTACAAAGAATGTGTTACTATTGATTTTGTTAAATTTTTATATGATTACAATAATGCGTTTTCTAAATCTATTTAACATTTTTTCTATAAGTTTGTTAATTGGCTTACAACGTCGAGTTGTGAGGCCACATTTTCTTCTTTAAGAAGGATAATAACACTAGTGACCTGCTTAAAGGTTATTTGGTTCTTTTAGAACACGAAAAATCATTAACTAGGGGCGTTGAATTTTGATGAATATTGTAATTTAATTAAAATCCTCTAGGATAAAATAGTTTGATCAATCACTGCTCATAATCAGCTAATTATTAATTGCTTATATTTTAACATGTTTGCAAACTTTTTTTATGCGCGTTTAACGTTTATGTTCATGTTTTATTTATTTTTTACTCTAATATTAATAACTAGTTATATATAACCAGTGTTTTTTCATATATATTCTTCCAAATACATTTTGTTTTCATGATAATCAATCTTATTTCACTTTTCAATTTTTTCAAGTTTTATATAATTCATTTTTATCATTCATATATATCATATTTTTAATTTTCATGCGCAATGATACCAAATGATAAAATTATACTTACAATTAATTCAAATCTCATATCTTTTTAAGCAATTAATTTTAGTGAAACCAATTATTTTTAATTCACATATTCCATTTATAAACTCATTTTTTTTTAATGTATGAATATAATAAATTACTATTAATTTGTTAAAAAATTTTGAACATGGATTCTATTGTTGTACTTGTATATTTTTTGCCGTGACCGAAGGTCACGGCCAATTTTGCCGCCGAAGGCGGCAAAAAAAATTTTTCTGCCCCCCCACGAGTTTTTTTTGCCCCCTTAAAATGGAAAAGCTAGAATCTGGCCTGACCTCTACTAACAAATACCATACAAACTTTTAAATAAACCCTTATTAATAATAATAATCTTAGGTGAGGTTTTGTTGCCGTTGAAAATTTTTTTACAAATGTTGCTTTAGGGCACGTGCAAAGTGAGTTTTTAATTTTGTGAAAATTACAAAATTTTGAGAAATTTAAATTTGAAATTAAACGCAAATTTTTTAATTGCCAAATTTAGTTTATCACATAAAATGCTTTTTCTGAGATAAAAAATTTTTAAAAAAATTTTGAAAAAAATATAATTTTTGAAAATTTCAAAATTTTTAAAATTTTACAAAAATAAAAACTTACTTTGCAGGTGCCCAAAAAATAGAAATACACACTTTTATAATAATTGCCTTTATATCGGGTTTTTCTTATACCAATTGCAATTTCGCTTCCGTGATTATGCGGCCTTTGTTTTTTAAACAAAAAATTATAATAAACTGTTTTAAGTTTACGAAAACCTTTTTGATATAAAATTCGATCTTACAATTATATTCAATTTACATTTCGGGAAAGCTGAAAGACTTGGAATTAGGTCACCTAGAGGTATAGCGATCGTCGCGTATATCGCTTCTTTTCGACGTATAAAGATACAATTTTTGAATTTACAAATTATGTCAATCCAAATTGTTTGAGGCAATAACTAAACTGGCAGGCCGGCTCAAACCGCACTGAAGCGGGTGATCAAAAAGAATTGGATATGTGCTTATTAGAACTGGTCCTATTACAGAATGATTAAACGGGCTTCCTTACATTGCCTTTCACATTTAAATAATAGGCAGCACTATAAAGGTAATTGTAATATCGCCAGTTTTCTTAAAAAGGGGAATGCATTGTCTTGGAAACATGTTTATCGGTAAAACCATTGTTATTGAATCTAAGGGACCATTATTTTGGGGTTTCACGAGTGCTGATCCTCAGGCCCCTTCTAATTATAATTTTGATCCAATATTAAACGCTGAAATGTTAAAGAAAAGAATATTGTTTTTCGTTAATATTTTTATATCATATGTTGCCACAAGTATGGATTGAAGCATTGAAGTTATATAAGCAAATTGGTAAACATCAGACAAAAGATCAAATTAGAATCTTTAAAAAAATAATTATTTTCACTATAGAAAAATCCGGAGGATCCCGAAAATTAAAACTTTTCTCTTTATAATATATTTTACATTTTGCAATATTAGGCTTGGGCACGATCTAGATAGAAAACGATCTAGATACAGATCATAGATAGTATCTATTATCTATGATCCTTTGCAGTTTTGAAAAACTATCTATCTTTGATCTAAATAGTTTCTTTTGCAAATTATCTGTATCTATGAAATTTTGACATAAAATAGATCATAGATTAATCAGAATTTTATTTAGCCCCAGCATTATTTTCAATTATCAGAATAATAAAAAATGAAAGCATGCTGGATGGCCATGGGCTCATTCTTTCAAATTCAATTGCCAACTCTCTATTTGAACGTTTTAAAACAATTTTGATTTTTCTGTCACATATGTTCTATTGGCAGCAGCCTCGCATCCCCGACACAAAGCGCGATGGGTTTATGATGACGAGAAAAAGAATATTTTAATTAACTTGTTGATTGAAGTTACAAAAATAGTCCACTTTCCGGAACCTATTGAGACCAAAGTTGCACTCTCCACGAGCGATAATTTTTTGGTTATGGTAATCATAACAATATTAATGCATCCAACACGGTTGAATGGAGGTTTAAAATTATATGAAAGATCATTAAATTTGTAACAATTAATAAAACCCATATTTATTAAATACAATTCTATTCTGCCATCATCAGCTCTTGTTGAACTGTTTAGTTTCACTAATTTAGTTTTACCCCGAATAGGCGAAGACTTACGGATTAAATGTTGGAGAGACTAGTCATTCTAAAAAAAAAATTTTCTATTTTTAAATGCCTATCATATATTTTTTTATATCAACCTTATAGTATAATTTTTAATTTTTCTATTACAAGTACATGCTAATAAATATTCATTTGAATTACTTTATTGTTTAAAATTTTATAAATGATCTGTGATCTAGGTCATTTTTTTAAGGGCAAATAGATACTATCTATTATTTATGATCCTTTTAAATTTTTGAAAAACAATCTTTGATCCTTGATCTATTTTTATAAAGTCAATTGATCTATATCTATGATCATTTTTTAATCTATGCCCAAGCCTGTTGCATATATATATATAATCTTTAGATTAATTATTGTTAATTTTTATTAAACATTTTATTGCTATTAATAGTGTTTGTAAATAAACATATTTTTATGTATTTATTGCCCGATAACCTAATTTTATTTTAATGTGTACCATAAATAGCCGCAAACAATGTCATAACAAGTAGAATTAATTTTTATATTTTACGAGAAATATCAAAGCTAGCGATTAGGTCTCTCCAGTCATCAGAATGATAAAGAAAAACAAACATAAATTATTTATTAAATAAAAAAAATATGATAGGCTAGTTTTTAAAATTTCTTTGAATAATCAGATTTTATACATTATAATGAAAAAAGCGAATAAAATATTTTGCACACATATAATTTTATGCCTCATTTATTACAAATCCATATTCACGATTCATATAGCTATTTTATTTATAAAAAGATTTAAAGATCATCCTGTCTCAATTTTATAACGGAATTGTCTTTAACACATTTTTTTGTAAACAAGGTTGAAATACCTAAAAGCTTTAAACTCTAAAATTTATGATTGCAGTTTGACAAAAACTTAATCTTTTCAATTTTGCTACTTTCAAATTTTTTCCCAATCCCTCCAAAATAATATATTTTACTAATTTATAGCACAAGTTCATCCTTAATTATTTTTTATATTTTAGATATGCGAAGAGAACTAGATAGTATAATTTTTATTAAATTAGATATAACTTGCATATTTAAAACTGTAGGCTAGAATAGCTGAAATTATTTTTGATGTTAATGTTACAGCAAAACAAATTATCTAATTATAGATTACCCTTTAAAGTTTTTAATTTTTTGCTCGCACTCTCGTCTATATTACTAATTTTGTGTTTCCAAACAGTTTCATAGCTAAGTTTATTTTGTAATTTTTTCTTGTTAAAAAATTTAAAAATTTTTCAAGTTAATTTTATTTGCTGAATTAAGATCGTACGCTTTGAGTAATACATAATTATTTAAATCTGTTAGAGTTTATCATAGAAGGGCAAATTTTCAGATAAATTTCCTCAATTGTATACTTTTGGTATTTACAAAAATTAAATTTTTTGCAACATTTAAATCAAAAAATTTAATAATATAATTTACAATTATTCAATAATTTTGTAACCTAGTTTTATTAATGTCGTCTTATATAACCGCTAACAAAAAATTTCATATAAGAATAGAAAAATTTTAACTTTTCTAATTTGGTAACTAGTAATAAGATAAATTAATTATTTTTAAAAATTGTTAAAACTGGCGACAATCAAAATTCTAAAGCGACAATCAAAATTCTAAAGTTAAAAAATAAAAACACGACTGTAAACTTGCAAAAAAAATTTTTAGAAAATAGCTTGGAGAAAATAAGAAATTATAGCTATAATATTGGAATCATGTTAATTAAGATAGGATTAATTTATTTATTATTAGTTTCAAAATATAATTGTGATTAAAAATGTTTTTTAATTAACCTTAAAACTTATACATGAAGAAAGTAAAGGATAAAAATATATACAAGTTGCTATTGAGTATTTGACTATTGTTTATTTATTTAACAAACACATATATAGGGCTAGAAGAAGCATTGAACAGTAAAGAATTTAAACTACTAATTTTTATGTTTTTATGACAAGAATTCTGTTAGGAAATTATTGTTAGCATAATTTTAAAGCCCCTAATAGGCAAACCTCCGCTAATTAATAAAAATGAACTTACTAGCGGAAAATCCAGTTATAGCTTACACAGGTCAACAAATTTTTGAGAGTTATGAGTTAACTAAAGAGATCACACCTGCCATCTTGATTTTCAGTTTACCGTTTTTCCTAATCAAACTTAGTTTTTCAGCTATAAACATTAAAAATTTTAGAAAAAAGGTCAAAAAAACAAAAAATTTAAACAGTTAAACTGTTAAATTCAAATTTCAAATAATATTTTCATTAAAAACCGATAATATATCGTGTCGTATTTTTGGACGCAAAATATTTTGTATTATCTAAATGCGGATGTAAGAGCTTGATATATTCATAAAATTTATTTCTCATTATTTGTGAAAATAAATATAATTTACAAGGAATTTGTAATGAAAAAAAGATTCTATAATTTTTTTGAGAGTATTAAGTTTAAGTCCTGTCAATTTGATTCAAAAACTTAAGTTATGGACGGATTTAGGCCGAAGGCGGAAATACGGAAAATATATATGAGATATGAGAATGAATTTTTTTTATGATTTTAGACACTTATTTTTTGTGAAAATGATATTTATTAACCTGTGTAATATATGTTCTAAACCCGTTATAAGCAAATAATGCAAAATAACAAAAAATAATTAAACAAATTACCTAAAATTAAAGTTTTGCAACATGGTCAAAATTCAAAGTTATTAAAGAAAATAAATTCATCAAATTTAACAATGACATTAAATTTTTTTTGATTGTTGTAGATGTATATAAATTTCTTGATTAACTGTGTTAGCCTCCGAAGCTTATATTTCGCAAAATGTTATTTCGACTTAATTTCATTGTCCAAAAACTATTTCTTCGGTGAAATATTTTCTCACGTAATATAAGCACATAACAACCGAAGGCACATTGTTTGAAAACTATTGCGTCCTAAGCTTTATTCCGTGGCAATTTTGGGCAATTTAGAGAATATGTTTAATCTACCTTATGGGGCTAAATAGTTGATATTTGACTCAAATGGTTAAACCTATTAAAATCCTTTTAATAATTAAATTAATCCAACTTTTTAAAAAAATTATAGGTATTTTTCCAAATTAGTGACAAGCCTACAGAAATTCAATAATCGCCAAACAAAATAAGATTTAGGCGGAGACGAGCAAAATAAATTATATTTTTTTAAATACTGTATTTTGGCCTTAAACATTTTTCGGTTTTATTTTCGGAGTTCAATTTTGAAGGAACACAGGCGGAGCGGAAGTTTTAAAAGACAGGCGAGGCCTAAATTTTATAATTAAATATACTGGCCAAGATTAATCGACAAGTTTTAGATTTAGGCAACCTGGACTTTAGTGTTTGTGTAAAAAGTAATTATTTTAAAATATTTTTTTGTATTTATAATATTTAACAAAATTACTCACCTTAATTGCTCTTAAGATTAATATATTGTAAAACATATAATGGAAACAATTGATATATGATCCAACTAAATTTCATAAGAAATAGTTGTAACAAAAT
>CM060243.1:16833786-16943895 GCA_030555515.1 Acutogordius australiensis
AAATCTGAAATCTATTTAGGTTTTAAGGATTCTATTAGCCTTACTCGAAAGCTTGTTTACATTCATAAATTAAATATAAGAGATTTAGTTTAAAAAAATTATTAATAGGGTTTGTATCCAATAACCTATCAAATAGCCCGCTAGGTAAGATTAAAAAATACCTCGTAGCAAAGTTGCCTGCAAAATAGAAGCTTTGGACGCTAAGATCAAACTTAAACAACTCCGGCGTGAGAAAAGCACGCTGATGTCAATCCCAAAAAATCCTGGGTACCCTCTGGATTTTACCAATGAGTAAAATATAAATTACATATGTCCAATATATATTAACGAGGTGTATTTGTGTTTTATTATATGATTTCGTTTCTAGTGAATATTATTCCTGCAATTCATAAGCTATTTTTTAAAATTGTTATTTAAAACCTAAAAAAATATATTAAGTGGGTATAGTTTTAAATAAAGTTAGTTTTGAAAAGTTGGATTGCTTATAATTTTCTAAACAAGCCTGTAATCATTTTATTTTGTGATTACATATTTATAATAATATATAATAAATTTTTTACTTGCTCATGTTATATTGTTAAGGAGAAAATTTTTTTTTAATTTTCCCCATTTTAAAAAATTACCGCCTTACTCCTTTGAGACTCCCCACCTTTAAAAAAATTGAATATGTGTGGTGTTCTGATTAGTTCTTTTTAAAAAAAATACTAAATTGTTCGAATTATAAGATAACGGCTTTTCTGACTGTAATTTTATACTACCAATACTAATTATAATTTATTGTTAGGCGATTGAAAGAAAAAGGGCTAATTTCTTTTAAAAAGTTACACACATCTACACGTTTATCTCACAATATAAATCCTCCCCCCCCCCCCCCCCCCCCCAAAAAAAATACATAGGAATTTTATTTTTGCCCCCCCCCCCCCCCCCCACCCAAAAATACGTATAAATTTTATTTTTGCCCTTCCACCCCCATAAAATTTAGTTTGCTTTCCCAAATATATCTAAAAATTATTCTTTAAAAATATTTACTTATTTAAAAAAGTGTTTTTATTCATCAACACTTCTCATCCGCTAAAGTGATCTAACTAACACAGAAATTATTTCTGTTGTTATTAGATATATAGAAAAATATGATGTTACAGGAACCTGTATATTTGTGAAAGCACATAAATTTGATGCCAAAGAAATTTACTCACTTGTCAACAATCTTTTGTTAGAATATAATCTAGAACTAAAGAACCTGGCACAATGCTACGATGGGGCGAACGTAATGTCAGGGGAAAAAGGTGATGTTCAAGTATTTCTAAGCAAAATGGCTGGACACCATGTCCCGTGTATTCACTGCTTTAACCACCGATTGCATCTTGTTGTAAAAGATTGTCTTGATATTTTAAGTGAAGGAGATTTTTTTGATATTTTTTCTTCCCTTCATAAATTTTTTAACATTATGCTATCAAGGAAGTAAGTGAATGCGGGACCATATTCCGGCTGTTGCCCCATCGGTGGTGTGGTCACATGGCGGCTAAATAAAAATATTAAATACTTTTTTAAAAATAAAAAAGTTTTTACATTTTTAGGTCACAGGGCCAAAGCGTCGGGGTTTTTTGACCATATTTATAATCATCCATTTTTTTGTATCTATCATTGAAAAATTATTTAATTTATCAAAAATAACTAATGATCAATTTCAATGCAAAACGATTTATGTTTCTAAAACTTTTGATTTAATACACCATTGTTTGTTAAAAATTAAACAATAAGAATTACAAATACATTAAAGATTTATTTGTTTTAATATATATAATATTTTTTTAAATGGCAATAATTTATTTATAGCTAAAAAAACTAAATCTAAAGATTTTTATGATTTTTATTTATTTTCTACCCATAAGTTTGAAAATAATTTAAATATTAATGATAAATTAAAAAGTATTTTATTTAATTTTATTGATTTTGTTGATTCTTTTAATAATAGATATTTTACCGATAATATATATTTAGAATCTTTAAACTCCCTTTATGTATTTGATTATTCTTTTTTATAGATATAAATAAATTAGAGCCTCTTAAAAAAAATAATTAATATTGATAAAAATTCATTATCTAAAGAAACGTAGCAAAAAAAATTTTAATATAAAAACTTAATAATTATAAAAATATGTTACAAGTAATTTAGTTAAATTTTTTGATGATTACAAAGATGCGTTTCCTAATTTATTTAACATCATTTCTATAAGTTTGTTATTTGGCTCTTCAACGTCGAGTTGTGATTGTGAGGCCACATTTTTAATAATAAAAAGTTTAAACATGGATTTAAATGTTGTACAGGTATATTTTTGCCGTAACCGAAGGTCACGGCTAATTCTGCCGCCGAAGGCGGCATGAATAATTTTTCTGCCCCCCCCCCCCACGAGTTTTTTTGCCCCCGCCCCCAAATTGAAAAAGCTAGAATCGGGCCTGCTTCTAGTGTGCTCTTAAATATAATATTATTAAAAATAAGACAATTTCTAGGGTCTAAGGTAACTCTAATGATCTACTATGTTTCAAAAGTAGGCGCTGATTTTTTTATTTAACTATTAATTTAAATTATATAGCAAAATATATACTTTTTAAGGTCTGGTGATTTAGTGTGAAAAAAATTATATTACAACCATAGCGCAATTTTTTTATGAAACCATAGTGCTTATAAAATTTATATAAATCTCTGCTTCTAATACAAAATTTTAGCGCAAAACTATTACTTATCTACCAAACTTCATATAGATTAGGTTATTATGTCCAATGACAGTTTTATTAAATTTCACTATAATTTAATATTTGTAATTAATTTAGAATTTTGTTTATATAATATCAATAAAAATTATAAAAGTGTCCTTTCAAAATAAAATTCAGTGCTATTAGGAAAATTTTCAATTCAATTGTTAAACTTTTAATGGGCACAAATATTCCTAAACAACTTTAGATTTGCTGCTCACATAAATGAATGGAGAGTTGGTTATATTGCATATTATAGCAAGTGGCTTTAATAAATGTGCTGACAAATTCTTGTTAATCAATACAATTGACAAAACTAGCTTTTAGAGCTTTTGCTTGAGCTTAGTTATTGAATCTTTTAACTCTAAGTATTTCAGAGACAAATTTGGTCAGATTTGATTGATTTAATATAAAAGAGGCTTTTTATTATTATCGTCTATTTATTGTTAGATTTTCACGGAGAAGAAGGTATTCTTTTAGTTTTTATTAATAGCCGGTTTATCTGCGGTAAGCAGGCTCTTTTAAATTGCTAACATTGTTGCTAGACCTTATTGAATTAATTTATTGTTTAAACTAATCCACATTATATTTATTATTTATAACAGAAAACTATAAGAATATTTTATACATAATACTAATGGCATTTTCTTACCGCCGTCTCCCCCCCCCCCCCCCCCCCCCCAAAACAGGAAGGACCCCCCCCCCCCCCGCCAAAACCGGGGCAACAAACTTCCCCAATTTCCCCCCCCCCCCCCCCCCCCCCCCCCCCCCCCCCCCCCCCCCCCCCCCCCCCGATTTTTTGGAACCCCCCCCCCCCCCCCCCCCAGAGGAGGAGACACTGGCCGTCTCATAAGTAGGGTAAATATATATACCATTTTATCTTATCTAATTAAACAGTCTTATATTTTATTTTAAAGTTCTTTTCTGCGCACATTTATATTAACCTATAAAAATTTATATGTTATAAGTAAAGTAAAATTTTAAATATTTTGAATATAATGACATTTTGTCAGCTAAAATAATTTAGGTAGTTATTTTTCAACAGGTTAAATTTATTGTATTGTATAAATTTGTTATATAGTTGGTTTGAAGGAATTATTAATACATGTAGGGATGTTAAAATGATAGATTTAAATTATTTTTCTAACGGTGAATAAAATTTAAAATAATTAACATCTAGAATTACTCTCTACACCAATATCCAAACCATGCTCCAAAGTTAAATAAAAAAAATAGCTATGTAGTCAAATACTTTTATAACTGTTTGAAAATGGGGTATTTTTTACATACCCCACCCCTGTAATAATAAAAATTTTATAACGCCGGGTCATAAATTCAAACACTTTTATTTTAAATAATCAAAGGTAAATAAATGTCTAGTCATATAAACTAATAAGTAAATAAAACTGCATAATATTTATAAACAATAACTTTCTAAATTAACTTTATTTTAATCATGTTAACTCCTTTCTGATTGCAAATTAGATATAAAGTTAAATTACATAAATAATATATTAATTACTTTAGTCCATATTAATTTGTATTTCATTTTCTAATTTATTTTTGATTTATTAAAAAATAAAAAATCGAAGTGAATCATGGCTTAGAAAATAGAACTAATGTAAAGGGTGAAAAGAAAATGATTTAATAGAGAGGTAAAGGCCACACACAATACTTCTTTGAAAATTCTTATTTTTTAACAATTCTTTGTTTTAATTTAACATTTTATAAAAAATGCAATACAAATTTTAAAAAAATACATACATTTATAGAAGATTTTTCTTTTATGAATTGTTAAGTCATCGAGAATATGATTGCCATATTAAAGCAAATTTAATGATCAGGAAATTTAAAAAAATGCGAAGTATAAAAAATTATACACCGACGCCACACTTCCCAAAAGTTCAATATTTAATATAAAAACCCTTGATACAATTTCCCCCAATTTACCAAACAGTTTTTGTGTGCAGTATTATATGTAGGCTGCCTAAACAACCATTTTTTTATATTACCCCGCAAGTGTTAGTCTGAGATGTAACGCAAATGCTACAGAGAGATTCGTACAGACCCACTCTTAAATCTCTATAAATTTTAGTGTTTTTAGGCCGTGGACCTCGTTTTTTTATTAATTTAAACAAATATTTGCACTTCTATAACTCAGATTGACAAATATCAATGTCAGAAAAAAGGTTTATGAAAATACATAAGAATACATCCCCATGATAGCCTTATCTCATATATATTTCCGTTTTCGTAGATTCTTCCGCCTTCAGATATTTAGATCCGTCCAAAAAAAAACTCGACCAAATTGACAGATTCTGCGACCTCGAAAATACCCTAAAAAGAAAAAGAAATTTTTTCATATAAACCATATTTATTATCCATAAAAATAAAATTTATAAGTAACCTCTTACTCCTTTTTATCATATTTTGGCCCACACCTGTACTTTTATCAACAGTTCTAAATACAATGTTTTTTTCATTGGGTGTTAATTTAATTAGAAAAAAAGGTGAATGGATTTATATATCTTCAAGATGGTCGGTTTGATCTCTGTAATTAGCTCATAAATCTCAAATATTTGTTGACCTGTGTTATATACTAATATAAGTTATCATTAATGAGTACAAATTATATTTATCATAAAGAATAAATTAAATTGAATTTTTATTTTCCTATACTCATTAAATAAATCTTTTCAATAAACAAAATATACCTCAATATCATTAAAAAATTGTGTTTTTAGGTCTATTATAACGATTTTAACGATACACAAGAATTAAAAATATTCTGAAATAAAATATTATTGCTATTACTCACCTTAATTATTAGGTATTTTATAAAAAAAATATTGATATTGCATTAATATGGAAAACTGAACTTCTTTTTTAATTTATTAAATAAAACTATTGAAAAAGAACATATAAAATAAGATAGTTTTTTCAAATAAAATTATAAGGTATCATGATTCATGATTTTTAACAATGAGTTTGACCATGTGGCGTCCTTATGGACCTAAGAAAAAAAATCACAAAAGATTGATAATAATATATTTTCGGAGATATTCAGAATTTAAGTTGTGCTGGAGTCCTGATGGACCGCTGCCTATCGCTCAAGCTTATATATGTTTGGAAATTTCTAGTTTCAGATAAAACTAAAATCGATAGACAATAAAATTTAAGGCAATTACCATCTACCACCAATTCCCTTAATTTGATAAAAAAAAAATCGTCAAATTTTGTTAAAAAACTCATCCAATTACCGTCCCTATGCTTATATAGCAAAAATTTCTTCCAATTAAATTTGTTTAAACCCTACCTATAAATATTTATGTTAATTGATATGCTATTATATTTAATTGCAACATAATAATAGTGCTTGAAGATGCTGCCAGAAGTAATTATATATTTTCTTAAATTCCTATAAACCATTAAAAATGGATTGTGTAGATTTCGACACTATGTAGATATTAAGTTCAGTCTATTTATTTGAAATCTCAGATATAGAAAAAAATTAAAATAAATTTATTTGTAGCCTAAAATATTGCTGTGCATTTAAAAAGTTAAAAATTAGAATAGCAACCATTAATTTTCAAGCCCTTAGACAATATACATGTTGTATACAAATTAAATTTACACATCTGATTTGGAGAGAAGACTTTTTCCAATAATTCTTTGGGTTTAAATGTGCCCTTAATCAACCACACCTGATATTGCAATAATCTTAATTTCTTAATTTATTGATAATAAACTGCGCCCTATATATTAGAAAAAAAGGTTAATTACTATAAAACAGTTTAAGGTTTAATTCTTAAAGTTTAACCTAGCTATAGTTAATAATTAAGTTAAATTTCTATCGATTATGATTTTGATAATTAATTGGGGTACATTTATAGTTTATTTATGTTTTTTTCGTATTATCGATTTTGATTAACCATAAAACATTATCCCATCCTAATTTAAGTTTAAGTAGCACCTAATATTCAGCAGTTAATTTGTAGGCAAAAAGCACCAATAGAAACATTGTAAAGGCCATTACACATTGACATACTAAGGGGGAGGGATTGGATGAACCATGTGCACTCCTATTGCTAAATTTCGTTATTCTTGAGATGCATTCAAAAATGCAATAGTTAGGCTTAATAATACCCAACCACATTATTTCCTCAAAATTCTCATGTCTACTCAGTTTGGTATAATTTCCCAAGCCACCCTCAAAAATTTTCTTTTTTTTTAACCATCTATTTTTCCCTCATTTATAGTGTCCGTAGTTATAGAAAAAGACAAGAGCCTAGATATTTATGTAATTGAGGTCTAAGTTGGCACTAAGGTTAAATTATGAACAGGTTCTCAATTAGTTTCTACTGATGCAAAATAATTACAGAACCCACTAGCCAAATTGCCATTTCAACTTATAAAAATAATCAAAATAATTCTACTAAATTAAACTAAATTTTTTTATTAAATAATGTTAGCTTAAAAAAATAACTTCTAAAAATTGTAATAATAAAAACTACTTTCTAAAAGTGCTGAGGTATGTACATGCCCCAAGTGTGTAACTGCAGTTATGATATTGAAAAATTTCTTTTAGCATTCGAAAGTTTTATAATTTACAATTAAAAAAGCAATATTATTTTTGAAAATTTGACAAACAAAGTCATAGTTTTCCTATAATCAAATGTGCGTTTTTGATTGCACTTTCAATTTTTGTGACGACTTACACAATAGAAATTACCATGAAGCGTGTTATCACTTGCGTACTCAAATTGATGATTGTTTAAGTTTTTTGTGTTTTCTTTGCAAAAACTTTTGGAAGAAGCTGATATATTCAATAAAACGGTAGATAAATTTATCAAGAATCCCCGATGATTAAATTTTTGAATCAATCTATTAGTGCATATTTTACTGCCTAGCATTTCAATTCTTAAAATATTTTTTTGATTATATTCATAAAAAAAGGTTGATATTAATTTTATTTTACTCTAAAAAGTTGAATCGCTTATTTTAAAATACACTATTTTTTTAATATGTTGATTTAATATTTTTGTTTATTATGTATACTAAAATATCTAATATTAATATCACACCCCTATTTCTATAAAAATTTCTCCTCGCCCCCCCCCCCCCCCAGCCCCTTTCTCCCTTTTGAATCCTGGGTAAGTCTTTGTCATTATAAAATTTTGTAGAACCCATTTTAGTTATTTAACTCTTAAAAAAATTGTTTAAGTTATGTTTGACGGATAAAAAAAAATTTTACTAATATCTTTCAATTATTAACTATTCCATATTATATCTTGCTAAAAAAGCTATTTTATAAGCGTGATAAGTTAACGATTAGGTATAAAATAAATTTGTTTAATTTTTCAGTTATTAAAAAAAAGCAACAATTAATTAATTAAACCTGAGCAGCAAAATACATAAATCCATTGACATTTGAATTAATGTATTACTCGATGCAACATCTAAATGCACTCTTAATATATATTGTTTTTCACTTGGCACTTTGGAGAATATTTATCAAAGAAAATTTTTGAGGCGAAAAAATAAGATTATAGAATCAGGTGTTTATCTTTTGTTCCGAGTGCCTCAGTTAGAAATCTGTGGGTCATTTGAGTTTAAAATTAATTTTAATGACAAAAATACTTTTGGCCGGCTATGCCCTGACCTAAAACTGTTTGTTTATACGCCTGAATCTTATAAAAACCAGTGGTATTCTAATAAAAAGATACGTTTTTTAAAATGCGTACAAAATCATTTGGTCAACAATAAATGATGGCGCAAGGGCTATATTTTTACAAATTCTAATATATATTTAAAATTTTTTATTTAGATGATATAGTTTAAAACTAATACACTGATGTTGGTGCTGGGGCATTTTAAACATTATATTATTATAATTCTGAGGCATAAATAAAATTCTGGATTATTAAGGTTTGAAATTGTAAAAAATTAACTGAACAAGAAAAAATGAATGGCTTTGAATTTCAGAGAGTGTCCTTTTGATACGTTTTTATCCGAGCTATATTTTTATCGCTAAATTTTTTGATCCCGAAAAAAAGAATATGAATAATTAATAAAGGCGCACCCAGAATAAGGTACTGTTTAAGAAAATTACTAGTTCTCAATCCGTTACCTGACAATCCACGCAGAGTTATCTACTCACCTTTACTAACATACCTTTCAACCTTTGCGTGCGACAAAAGAGAGAAGCATGCTTGACCAAAAAAAAGGCTTTAAGATCATAAAGGCAGAAAGGTCCTTCCTTGTATTTTCAGCTCCTATTTATTTTCATTAATATTAAGAGTAGGCGGTCACTGATACGATTTAGTTATAGGCTTTCATGCCAAATCCCCATCCGTTTAGATCTTCTTTTAGGGGACAAGTCAAAAATAGTTACTAATCTTATTCAGTCACCTCTTCAATAGTTGTCTTTAGTAATCCCAACAATATATAGGAGCAAATGAATTGACCTGAGTTTATAAGCACCCTTAGTATAAAAAGGAGACGTTTGAGACTTTACCTGAATGTAAGTATTTGGGCAATCTGCTAGATATATATAGGTAATGAATAAAAAAAGATCACATGCGTCTGTTTTTCGTCAAAATTGATGTCAAAACCTCGTGGTCAATCCAATTTGCGTAATAAGTATATAATTAAAATATGCGCAATAAAATTTTATATATTGTTTAGTGTGTGTTATATTTTTATTTTATGCTTTTTTTTGGAAATATTTATGTTTACGATGAGGAAATATGGGTAATGTCACTGCTCGCTGTAATTAACACAACCCAATAAAAAATGGTTATTTATTATTATTGCTATTCACGAGTGGTCATCTGCCTAGCAATAATCTCCTTGTATAAGGACTTTATTTTTTTTAGGTATGATACCTTATGAGCTTGTATATAAATGTGAATAGGTTTCAGTTACTGGCATGCTGAAACATAGTCAATATTGTGACTAATAATGCGCTTGTCAACGGGAAAAGCTTACCTGCTAGTCTAAATCAACTACGTTTTCGGTTAATAATTTAACTATTTGACCAACTATATTTAGTTGTTACACCGGTAAGATGACAAATTTAAAGCAACAAAAGTCTTGGTTTGGCAGTACTTCGCTAATCATCTATTTAAATCTGATTAGGCAAGCAGGCCAATCATTAAGTAAAACGGCGCCTTTTAAACAACTTATAGCGCAAACACATATACCCTGTTATTCCAAACGGCTCAAATAGCTTAGTGGCAAACATTCCTGTCTTACACCCAAAGGGTTCGAATCCGTGCACAATAAACTTTTTTTCTTCGGAAAATAGTATATACACGTGTAACCACTATGAAGCTGTTGAGTGGCCAGCTTAAGCAGTAGGCCCTAAATATGCCTAAAGTGAGAGCCGAGGCTAAAAACCTAGGTCGACGGCGTGCGAGCAAATCTTACTATTTAGCACGTCGGCGATATTAATAGCTTTGCTCGAGTCAAAGCCCTAACGGGTATGGCGCCCATAGGGGAAAGGTATGAGGGAAACTTTAAAACCATTGTTTTTTTGCCCTATTATTTAAAACTAAATGCCCGACATCACCAAGCATTACTCGAATTGCTCATATAGAGGGACCGGCCCTCTTGCATTTTGCAATATCGGCTCTAAAAAAATTTATTGATTGAGCGATTGATGGCAGTAAGTTATAATATGTTGAAAATGTACCTTTTAATTATTATAATTATCATCATGATCATGGCGATATAATAATATGACACAACAACGTTGAATCTTGGATAGTTAATATGCAACACACCAATTATTATTATTATTACGTCCTATCATTAAAAATACATATATATAAAGAAAAAATAAAATTGCTTTGCAGCAGCCATTTCAGTGCGCGCAAAGTGCCGTACTCAAGCAAATATAAATTATAAATTATATTCAAAAATCTAAAATTATATATAATTATATAATTGGTGGTTGGTTATACGGTTTTTTCCTGTGATGCTTGATAATAAGGCAGTAAAGATAGCTACTGCCTGCTTGCTTAATAAGAGTGTGGAAGTTCTTTGGAAGAGCTAAATTAAAAAATTATTTTTCTTATACTATTTTGAGCAAAAAAATAAAATAAAATCAAGTTTAAATTACTCCAAAACTAATAAGTAAATTTGTTTTTTAAATTTCGTGGCAGATCTATGTTAGGAGAATTCATAAATCAAGAGGAATTACATTCCTTGATTCTTAACTAACGGCTCCACATCGATATCCCTTGATGATCCTTAAATATCCAAAAAATCATATAGAATTCTACTTCAAACTCTTAAATAATTTCCTTCATCGTGTAAAACTTCTAACTCAACTCTCGTAATAAATTATTTATAGCGTGGGAGCTAAGATTTAATTTGTTTCACCCCATAGCCCGTCCCCATTCTCTCAAAGTTCAAAACTGTTTATTAATCTTTTTTCATGTTATAAAAGTCCACTCATTTACACAACATTTATATACCTCAGGAAATTACAATTCCATAATAACTTTTTCGTAACATTTATTCCTAAAGCCATATTTAAGCCTAAAATGATAATAAATCACGGGAAACATCATTCGGTCGAAAGGAAGTTGACGAAGATATGGATACTTACAGTCTGCTTTGGAAAATACGCGACTCGCGTCAAGTTGAAAGGTAACAAAAAAATATTAATAATTTAATAAATATAAGTCGTCATAATAAATATTTGATTATTCTTTTATTTAGCGTGGTAAAATAAAAGTTGAGACACAGTAGCTGCTCGCTCCTATACTAATAACATGCCCCTAAATTAGGTACTAAATATCCACAAACTCCTTAAGCCAACGGTAGAAAAATTAAACAGCCAAGTGGAAGATAGTTAAAAGTCTGGGCAGGACGCTTTAGATATTTTCTCCCATTTGACCTTACAATCTAAACAGATTTCTATTTTTCTTTGATCACGTATGCAACAGGCAGCAGTGCCGTTATAATTAATAATTATCTGACGAGCTGGACCAGGAGAAAGAAAAATCTATAATTCCTAAAAAGTTGTGTACGAGGCAAGCTGGAAAACTTGCTTGGAAATTACCAGCGCTGTGATATATACGATAAAATTAACCAATTTCATTGATCGTCTAGACCCCGCGTTTTGTGCAGAGGTGCTTTGCCCCCCTTAGTTGGGGCCAATCTGTCTAGTGCAGGCAAATTGATAATTGCACAATAATATTGTATAGGATCTAGCTCTATAGGTATTAAAAACGTATCGTAAGGACTTAGGATGGACGTATGCCTACTTTGGTACTAAAAAACATAATTTTGAAAATGTTCCCCATACCAAAAATCCCGCTATAATAAAGTCTGCTCATCTACTAAGTGTGTTATACGAAATGGTAAGATGTGTAACACAATGAAAATTTAAGGATTTTGAATCTAAGCTATCTGAGTAAATACCCCTTATAGGGCGCGTTCAGAGTCATTTAGACGTAATTTTACGAAAAAAAAATAAAAGTTAATCTTTTTCTTAAATCTGTCTTCAAAGATTTCGACGTGACCGAATTGGATCTCGACTAAATTGGACCGGACATTTAATTTATTCTGATCGACCGGACTGGGCCTTGAAATTCGAATTTAAATGTATTAATTATTAAAAAATTTAAATTAAGCTTTTTCTTTCAAATCACATTTTTATAGGATATACGTTTGTTTTGATTTAAGCAACCATAACTTAGAGCATTTGTATAACATTAATGAATTATTTATTTTATACAATAAAAAGGTAGTGGATAGATAGCGCAATAATGAACGTTATTGTTATAATGAAGAAAAATACGTGCTCTGTAATTATAAACCTAATTAAGTTATTATTAATGTATAATACAAATTTTATTTAACACAATAGAAAACAAATCTGAAAAATAGGCAATTTTTATTTTTCTTTATTACATTATAAATCTTGTCAAACTAAATGTATCAACATTATTGATTAAATTGTGTTTAGGTCTGGTAGAACATTTAAATAAAGTTTCATAAAAAAAAATATTATGAAATAAAATATTATTTTTGGCTATTACTCATTATAAGAGCTAGATATTCTATAAAGAAAAAAACCTATTATTATACAATACAAACATACTATATACTTTATATGTAAAAATATTATAAAAGAATACATATAAAACAAGCAATTTTTTCAATTTAAATTTACATTGAGGCAATATCATTTTTTAACATTGAAATTGAGTGTGAGGTCCATACGGACCCCAATAGAATTTCTAAATACTCATTGAATTTTGTAATTAGACTTATACTAAATTTAAATTTCTAGTTTTGTTTATTATAGATTTGAGAAAAAAGTTACAAAAAATTTATATAAAATTTTTAAAGATATTTAAAATTCGGTGGGGATCCCTATGGACCCCACAGTGTTAATTGTGGGTTAAAAAATATTATATATGGCACTGATGGAGAGGATATCTAACATAAGCTCTAGCTAATTGCATAACCTATATTGCAACGATCTTAACGATCATATTGTAAAGTGCTCCAAATAGTATTTGAAAGTTATGCCTTTTTAAATAATCACCCTCCCTTTAATTATGCTATTCAAAAATCATGAAAAATCAACTAAATTTTATACTTAGAATTATAATTATAAAATTAATTATGCTCTTTAAAGCCCATATGTTATCGTAATAAAAATTGTTTCAAATGTTTTTATGGTTTAATTTAAAAATATGAAAATATTGTGTCTTTATAGGAAGCAATTATTATACAAAAAAGAATATAAATTTCATTCATTGTGGTTCCAAACAAGCCGCAATTGATAGGAAAATGTTAATTAAAACAATTAGTTGAATTTACATATAAATAAATCTTTCAACCCAAATAGTAGAAAAATGAATTTGCTGATGGAGTGCAAACAAATTAATTGCAAATTTTCTAAATAAGTTCATAAGTTTTTCTTTGTTCCCGCAAGAGCCACCGATGAGATATCTCAACTAGCCAATAAATTCGAATAGAAATGTTTATGAGCATTTTTTTAAAATGATTTTATAAAATTAATTTGCTGTAATTGATATTTAAATGATAATATATTTTACCCTATATGGTCAGTTTAAAATAATACAGAATTAACTTTCTGACTTTTTAGTATATCTAGAAATTTGATATTAAGGTGCTAATTGGGATTAATAAAAAATATAAACACCTTGTTTCGGACTATCAAATTAAAACAATTTTGAATCGAACGAACTCGAACGAACACAAATAAAAATTTGTTCGGAACGGATTAGGCAGGAGCTTAAACAAAAATTCGGATTGGGCCGGACTTAAAATTCAAGCTTGTGATACAATAATATCAATATAAAAAATAATAGGAAATAAATGCCCATGTAGTCCACCCTAACTCCCACTACGAGCAAATGAAAAGGTTATATATAAATGCGATAATGTCTGGTCATTATTACAGCTTCTTAAATTTCCAATGTTCACAGTTGTTCAAAGGTCGCCTATTCGATTGCTCGTTATGTCTAAAAAGTTACAGGGTGGGGGGAATGCTATGGCAACAATTTTGAAAAAATTCTATTTTAGCTAGTCGAGCTAAGGGATTTTACATCAGCGCTCTTGCAGTGTTTCAAATGCAAGTAGTAGTTGCTTAACAGCGGTGCTCAGACAGCTATAGGCCACAGTAAAAAAGAACCGTAAATGGGATAAATTACAAATTATAAAATTAAAATAAAGAGTAAGTGTAAATAGTAATAAGGTGTTAAGAGAAAAATCTAGCCCAATATTATATTTGGGGTTTATTATTTTATTTGTTATAACGTCACTATCCAACAATTAAAACTATCATTTTTTGAAGGAAAGTAAATTTAAAAATTGTAAGTAGTATTCTATTAGGGTCCTGTTCATTTAAAAAAGGTAATAAAAAAAGCGTGACTGGTAAAAATGCCCCTCCTTAAAAACGAGAACGATTACCCCTATTTTAAACCAAAATTTTAGTTGGTTTATAAAAATGTAAAAAACAATAATGTTTTCAAAAAAAAAATTCGACCTTACATAAAAATAATTATAAATGGTGCTAACACATTAGGAAAAATTGGGATTACATTCGAAAAATATGTAGCATCAAGTGAACTAATGCGATAAACCACAATAGTAGAATATGAAGATGTCTCAATTTAAAATTACGTTAAATAGCAGTGATCTTACATCTCATCTGTCAATTTTGGAGTTGGTAGAGGGGCTATACTTTAACATTTTAAAAGTAGCAATTAAAGCCCTAGTAATTAACGGTGTCACTTAATTGCATAAGTGGCGACCCAATTTCAAGTTTAAAAGGTCCTAAATATATATTTGAAAACGCATTGAATGAGCTAGTCCAAAGTCAAAGTTAATTTATACATATTAAAATGTTAAAAAAAAATTATACAGATTTGTCTAATTGGTCCTTAGTTAAAAATCTAATATTCAGTTAGCCTTATCAACAAAAGTTGAAATTTTTCTATTTAAGGAAGGTTTTGTAGCAAGGAGCTTAAAATTAATGTAAAACTAAATATCATTAGGTCGTCTTTTATTCAATCTTACTATTGCCACGAATATGCTTACAAAGTGTAACTTCACTGCGAACGAAGTTGTCAAAATAACCCATTTTTAACAAAAACAATGTAAAGCTCTAAAATAAGAGCTTAATGTATTAATTAATATAATTTGTTACATTAAAGAAATTTTCAATTCGTTTTAAATAACAAAATTTTTTTATATAACAGAAGCCTAAAAAATGTGGGGGTGCAAGCTCACTTATAACTTGGTCAATTGGCGGATTTTAAAAATAATATTTTTATACTATTTTATAAGGGACACATATAGCCTCTTTAAATAATTATGAAGGACAAATTGTTAGCTACGGTGCAAGAAAGGATGACTTTAACGATTTCCTTGGCATTCACACTTAAACATTGACAAAGCTCATTGCTGCTTAAAAAAGTGCATAACATTATTACGGTTTGAAACCCTAGATCGTATACGGCCTAATTGTAAAAAAATGTTTTTAAGAGTACTTAAATTACAAACAAAATATAAAGTTTATTTCTCAGCATACTTGGTCTGTTTACATCTTAAACCATATTATATCGAAAGCATAAAAAATACATCTATTTTATTTTAAAAAAATAGGCCAAACATCACGTTGACAAAACATTTGGCTCAGTTGATGCTACGAGTTTGTTTTCGGCAAGTCATGACCTCTTTAAGCTTAGTTCGAAAGAGTGGACTGCCCAGGGCGTAAATGTAAAAGTTGCAAAGGCAGTTGCATATTTCGAGGGTGTTGCAAGCGATGAGGACGTTAATGTGAGTAAGTCGCCAAGTTTTACCTAGAAATGTATCAAGCAAAAGGGCAACGGAGCCTGGGGTCATACAAACTACCATAATTAATAGGACGCCAAACATTATGCAAGTTGTCGTTTTTTCGTCCCGCATAACATACCGTGATCCCCGGGAAGTTGTTGAGGATACGCTAGGGGCTCGGCTAAATGTTTCACGTAGCTTAAGCATGGAATCTCTAGCTAAGGCAGGTGAAGGCAATGACGGACCTTTAGGAACGTCTTCGTTTTTGCCTTCGACGACTGAAACTACATTAGGATTTGGAAATCGTGTTTTATGTGTAGCAAGCATTATCTTGTACTCCTTTAGCATACTTAACTTGATAACAAATAGTAAGAGGAGTGGGCTATAACTCATTATGACGGTTTTGGCGATCTCATAGGTCGTGTACCTTACGGAAGGTTTTCTCAAGCAGTAGCCGTAACATACTGGTTGCTGGGACGTTTGATTCGTAGTTTGGTTATTGACCATACTGATGTAATTGGTAGGCTTGGGGATGAACGAGTTCTCGCGATGACAATTAATTGGTATTACCTGGTATTTCCAAACTAATGGGAACATGACGAAAAGGCACATGGCGTAAATCATAATAACGATCAAATTTGTAGTGCCCCGGCTACATGAATGCCTATACCTGAGCGCATGTCGCAACAAGGTGTATCGATCGATGGAAAGGAATACTACGAACCAAACTCCGACACGAAGGAAATAATTGATGGCAAAAAATACGAATTTTGCCATAAACCACATGACATACACGGATTGAATCCACGGGTCCCACCAATCGTAATATTTCCCTATGCCCCTGAGCGAATTGATTAGCAAGAAAGCAGTAACACCGAGGTTTGAAAATGTTAGGTGTTGGAGATAGATGTAAGCGTTAGAGACCCTCCCGTGAACTGAGTGACGCCTAGCATCATGCGTTAAACGACGCAGGGCTAATAAGGCCAAGATGTTGATGAAAATTCCTTTGATCGCTAAGATTGGGTAAACGTACACCGTGAACAGGTAATCAGATCGAGAACGAATATCGGATATAACAAGTTCGTCCCTAAATTTTTCAGAATCGTAACTGTAAAAGTTGGAATTATTGGTTAGAATATTGCCGCCGTTCATAGTTTTAAATTGCAAAATCTACGGAATAAAAAAAAATCTACTAATTTTTAGGTGGTTCAGCTTATTCCTTTAATTCAAAAATCAATTTTGAGCCCCGGCTGCGAATTTTTTATTGAATTTTTTTATTTACCCCTAAAAAACTCTAAAGTGATTGCGCTTAATATACATCTTATCGGTTGAGGATGAAAATATGATCCGGAGTTGAGAAGATTAATTAAATAAAAGAATAGCTTATGTTTTCAGTTACATGGATCATTTTTTTGACACCCATGGTTTCACGTTGCAAAATGTTAAAAATTATGAAGTCTGGTGCAATCTATTTTCGTTATTAATATCAAAAGCACAAATACATCGAGCTTCTTTAAATATTAGTTTTAATTTTAACATATTAACATTAAAAATTATTATCTCAGTATGTTTGATTTTAATTAAACATTTGGAAAACATTAATTCCAAAATTAGTTAAGCTTATAAAGTAAACATTAAAGTAAAAACTTAATTTTACTTGCACACATTTAAGTTTAACTCTGTCAGTATCTACAAATTTTATTGAAGGATTTACCATTTAATGTATCAAAAAAAAATTTTGTTTAAGTGTGTCACTCTGGTGAGGTAAATAATTGTAAAGACTTATATTATCTAGAAAAATATATATTTATGATTAATTAGGTTAAACGGGTAGCCTAATATATGTCAAGTATATCTCAATTAGCATAATTAATCTAAGTTTTTACCTTGAATCAATAGAAAGTCAAAATTTTAAAATGATTATTTTAGTGGCCCTTTTTGCACTTGGTTTGCCTTGAGTTGGGGTCAAAGTGAAATAAGTCGAAATTTTTACCGGTGCGAAATCATTACTTAATTTTAATGTTTAATTTGACATGTTTAAGGTCAAAATTTTTTGATGGGCTTAAAAAAATATTGGTTAACATTAAAAATGTTAATATAATCAACAATGAAACATATAAATTTAGAGGCCGTAGAAATGCTTAAAACTCTAACTAGGACCGTAGGAACTTGGGTGCTTAATAGTCCGTCACCCCAAAAATTTATATATATAAATAAATGATTGTTTTACCCTATATTTAAATTTAAGCTGGCCTTTTTAGTTTTTCCTTTTTTATTTGAGGTTGGATTGGGATTTATTACTATAAAAGCGTTTCAGATAAAGAGCCTCTTATTTCTAAGAAAAAATCCATAAGTGTCGATTTTAATTTAGGGTAATGATTATATTTAAATTAATGTCCATAATTCATATATAAATCGTTATTATAGTTTAAAAAATAAATGTTATAAATATTTTTATATTTGGTCTTGCGATAATTCTATTTGGCCTGCATTCGAAAGGTTATAGGTGTTGCAACCTAATTGCCTCCACCATAATGGTTTAAGGGAAAAAATATGTTTATATATAAAAACAAAATTGTTTTTTTTACAAAATTCGTCATTTTTAATACTGAAAATTTTAGTGACAGACAATCATGATAGTCAATTACAGTATACTTACCTAAGGATACATTATTGCGGACAAGACAAAGGCCGTAGAAACGGGGGACCTAGCACCCCTGGAAGTTGTTTTTTACCATATGATAAAAAATTGTTCCCAGCACCTTTAAAATGTTTAACATAAGTCTTTGTAAGTGCAAAAGATTTACGACAGTCTTTCAGAATAAAATGCGCGAATTTTCGGGAGCAAAGCAACTATCAAATAATGAATTCTCTAACAAAAAAATTCATGCTACGGCCCTAGGGCTTGTCAAAACTCCAGTTTATGGAAGAAGTCGGGCGAGAACGCCTATGCTTCGGAGTTTTCCCATTTTAACTCCTGGAGCTCAACCCGGGCGGGTTTTTTGGAGTTTTTTTAAAAGTGAGTATTTTAAATAAATAGGGGGTACAAATGTTTTTACTACGATATGAAAAATAAAACAATAGTTTTTTATAGTTCTAAATAAATTGTGAGAGAGAAAATGAATTTTTTTTACTTTGAATATTAACTATATTATGACAACTTGATAAATTATGTCAATTTTAAGCTTTAAAAAATTTTTGTTTGTAACACTATTTGTTATTAAATTTTGTCAATTTCGTCTGTTGAAATGATTACATTAATGTCCTAAATGCAAATAATTTAATATTAGATTAATATTATTTAATTTATGGTTTGGGTGGTCGTGTGTTAGCAATCCTTTTATAAAATTTTTTGTTTATAGGCAACTAAAAGTAGGACTCCCCGCATAGGTGTCACTAACATTGTCACCGAATTGTCGCAAATGTAATTATTTAAATATTGGGGGAAAAATTTTTCGATTTTTTTGTGAAACCAATGAATAATATTTTGTTAGTTTTTGTCAATCTTGAACCTGCTGAGATGATGTCACCGATTAAAAATGCTTTAATGTCAATTAATTTTTTTAATTTTTTTTTCCGGTTGCCATGTATTAGTTAGTAATTTTTATATAAAATTTGTCAATTTTAGGCAACTTATGACATTGTCACCGAATTTACGTAAATGCAATTATTTATATAAAACTTTTTCCGATTTTTTTTGTTTATTACATTATCTATTAATAAAGTCTGGTAAATTTTGTCAATCTTAAGCCTACTGAGACGTCACCGAACTGTCGCAAATGCCTATAAATTGATATTAATTAATTTTTTTTTAATTTATTGCTTTTAGCTATTGTTTGACAATTTGGCGACATTATCACAAGATGATAAAATGCAGAAATTTAACAGAAAAAACTTCTAATATACTGCACAAAATAATCGAAAAAATCAGCTTAATAATGCATAAATCGCATATGCGACAATTAGACATTATCATAAGACGATAAAATGAAGAAATATTACCAAAAAACTACTATATTACCACATGAAAAAAATAAAAAAATTAGCCTAATAATAAATAAATCGCATTTGCGACACTTTGGTGACATCACCAGTATACTCATGACAAAAATTACCATGATATTATAAATACTAAATCGTCTAAAATACCACCAAATACAAAAATCACCGCCTATAATTCTAAGTATAGACATGAATTTGATTATTTGATTAATATATTTATTTACACAAAAAATTTAAAAAAAAATATAACATTATAAATGTGAGAAATTTGCATAATCAGCTGCTATATTTATTTACAACTTTATTTTGTGACTAAAATAATACACATTTCCAATATTCCCATGGGCTAATGTTAATTTTCAAAATAAAGGATAAAAACTCGGGAGTTTAAAATGGAAAATCCAGGCGGTTTTTGGGAGTGTTTTTTTGCACGGAGTTTCCTAGAACTCCCATTGAATTAAACTCCTTCCTGATTTTCAGAGTTTTGACATGCCATATATGGCCCTGATTCTCCCTATTGCTAAAATTCAAATACATCAAGATAATAATAATGTATCTAGCTAGAATTTTATAACCTCAAAATGTCCAACGTTTGGATTTTTTAACAATATTTAGTGTGTTTTAAATATAAAATAATACTAATTATTTTTATATGTAAATCCAAAAAAATTTATTTAAATCAAGTTAAATTTGAATAATTTTTACATTATAAAGTTTTTAGGTTTACCATTTACAAATTATTTAGCAAAATAAAGCAGTTATAAAAATTCACGATACTATTACAAACCCAGTTTTTACCTGACATTAAACAAGCATTTTGATTTGGTTTGTACATACTTACGTTCTTAAAGAATGATGATTTATGCCATTTGTGTATTTTAAACGGATGTAAACTTTGCATTGCTTTGCTATTTAATTTAAGCAGTTTTGAGTCAGGTTATTAGTTGGATGGGTGACCGCCATCAAATCCCAATACTGATTTTTCTGTTATAGGCATAAAAACCTTGTTCACCGGAGCGGGTTAAACCTCATACTCTGCGGAGCCTGCTGTAGATTTAAAGCCCTAACGGGTAAACCGTCCCAGATGGTATGGAGGCTCCTAGACCACAGTTTTGTATAAATAAGGCATGATTGACAAAGCCGGTCCGAGACTCTTTGGCGCCCCCTAGCCAATTGTTTCATTTAAAAATTGTTGTAATTACGCAAAACATTATAAATTTAAAGATGCTTATATAATTGTTGCTAATTATGTTTTATTTAACTAGTTGAGTGATAAAAAACTTACTCTTTTTATAAACAAATACTTTTTGACCCTACCTCCGTTAAAAACAACTTCCGGATAAAAAAGTTTTTTGATTATTAGATATTTTTTGATACTACCTCCATGCAAAAATTCATTCAAATCAGAGAGGTTGCCCTTCCTGAACTTGTTGGATTGAGGTGGAACTGACCATATATTTGAATATTTACTTTGTGTTCGTAGGGCCCAGTTTAAACTTAAAACAAAATATCTCGAAACTATGACTTAAAAGCCCGAATAAATTACACTGGACAACAAATTTTGGACGACCCTAAGCAACATTTATAGCAACTATGGGTTTTGGTCAAGTTTTTGTCGCTGATTACGAATATGAAATCAGAATTTTAGCTAAGGCCTCAGATTTTTAGTTATTCGGTGTCAAAGTTGAGATTTTTCAATTTTTGGGGTATTGGGCTTCTATATCATAAAACCTATGGGTAGTAACAAAAGTTTAAAAATACATTTAGATAACGAAAACATTCATTATTAACGTAAGGGGTTTAAATTTTTATTTAATATTTATTTTTTTTTATTTTTTAATTTTTGTAAAATTAGTGGTTTTTGTCATAAACTCCATTTTTTGATCTTAAATAACTTGAAAGTAAATTGCTAAAAATTTATAAAATAACCTTTTTTAGATATGTTTTTTTATAAGAAATCTGAATATGCCAATAGATTTTTTGTAGAATTAATAGTAAAAAAATTTTTTGAATTTTTTTCTAAACTTTGGACGCGGTTTAAAAAAAATTGGAGGCCTTAGAAAAAAAACTAAACCCGGGATCGTTATCGCAAGAAAATTCTCTACAAAATCCTTAAAAAATCGTGTAAGTTGTTTTTTTTTGTTGTCCAGTGTTATCGAGGGCCAGGGGATGCATGACCTTGAGATTCAAAAGAAAATAATGAAAATGTTTCCCCATACCATTTAATCTTGGATGGGCAACTAATTAAAAATAAACCACACATACGATAGAAGACAGATAAAATCGTGGGCTGGTGAGAAAGGGAGAAAGGTGTAAGGGCAAATTAAAAAAAAATGGTAACCAGTTTAACAATTTTCTTGAGAGTTATAAGTTAACTACAGAGATCAAACCTGCCATCTTAGGTGATATCAAATCCGTTTATCTTTTTTCCTAATCAAACTTAGTTATTCAGGTATAAACATTGTAAATTTTAGAAAATAAGGTCAAAAAAATCAAAAAAGATTCCAAAACAAAAATAAATTGAAATTTTAATTTTGCAACCGATAAATATATTGTGTCGTTTAAGTTTGGACGCCAAATATTTTATAAATTTTAAATGCCGATGTATGAGCTTAATACATTAATAAAATTTATTTCTCATTATTTGTGATTATAAATAAAAGTTACAAGAAATTTTTATATGCAAAAAAGATTTTTAGATTTTTTCTTCTTAAAGTATATTTAGATCTGTCAATTTGGTCAAAAAAGGCCATTTTTCGTTATAGACGGATCTAAGGAGTCAAAGACGGAAGAAACTAAGAAAAACGAAAAATATATATGAGATTAGGCCTTCATGGGGATGCATTCTTTTATGTTTTCATAAAATTCATGTTTCTGACATTAATATTTGTTGTGTGTAATACAACCGAAAATCCGTAATGAAGGTCGTAGGGTGAAGTTAGTAAAAAGGTTGAGAAAACTAATCATAATGGTGAGAATATTCACTAGACTAAATCACGAACAGTAAATAGTTGCATGCAGGCCTGGTAAAAAAAGAGGCAGCTCAAGGGGATTTTAAGAATTTTTTTTTAAAAAAACCCTTGATCAATGGGCCAAAAGGAGAAAGATCAACTTTTTAAGTAAAAAAAGAACCTCCCAAAAATGCCCCTTTCTACAAAATAAAGGGCTTGGCTTTTTATATAAATGCAACTTTTTATTAAAAATTGGGCTTTTTTTTGCTTCGGAAAAGGATTTTCCCTTTTGAGGCTTTTCTTTTTAAGAATACTAAGGGTCTTTTTTTAGCCCGAGAAAAAAACATTTTTTGGCCCATACTTTTTTTACCAGCTCTGGTTGCAAGTTGCCTTGCTTGTGGGAGGGGGAAGGTAAGGCTCTAATATTAATCGCGTAGCTTTCTGATTCTCAGCAAATTTCAGTTTTCTTGGGCAAAGTTGCGAAAAGGACAAGGTGTACAGTATGGCGCCACAAATGACAATGAAATACGAATTCTTATATAAAAAAATATTCAGAGGGCTGAATTTCACACTAAGCCTTATAATTGCAGACTAAAATTAAGTTTCTATACTAGCAGAAAAGCAGGTAAAAAATTAATACATGATAACTCTAAAATTTAATATGAACTAGGGTCAAGCAATAGCTATTAATTAACATTGTCCATATCTCTGTAATAGCAGCAAAGCGATCCAAACTCAGAATGAAATAGACATAAAATAAGAAAATATTTTGACTGGGTTAAAATAAATAGAGAAAAAAGTATAAGTATGCTGAAAGAGTACCGCGCATAAAAAATTTTAAAAATTTTTACTTGTCAGGTAAAAGGGCCCCTATAGAAAAAAGAACGTTAGCCCTCATTTTCTTACACCTTTTTGTTGGATTATAAAAAGGTATAAAATCAGTTTCATAATAAAAAAAAGTTTTTTATAGATCCTAAATGAAAATGGTTATCTAAGGCTTTAATACCTTAGTAATTACTGGGAATTTATTATCGTGACAAGTAACAACAAGTGATCTGTCGACATAACCCCGGAAAGACGGAATGAGAGTTTAATAATCCAATTCACTAAAATAACATTAATTTGGCAGGCCAACTGTTAAATCTAAAGGTATCATAAAAAAGGCAACTTTAAATATTTAAATAAACATCAAACCCCTTTAACAATTACAAACCCAAATTTTAAGAATCTTTAAAAAAGGCGTCAAAATTTTTTATATTTGGGCATGTTACAGAAGAGACTCGATGTTGAATGTTAGGGAGATAAATATGTATTAAAAGACACGCTGAATGAGCTATTACAAAGAAATAAAGACCAACCAAATCAAAAGTTAGAAATTTGACTTTAAAGTGAAATTGTCCTTTAATGGAATATAATATAATATAATATTAAAAAAATTTATTTAAAAAAAAAGTCCAATAATTCTCCAATCCCACAAGCAAGTTACAATTTTTAAAAAATGGCAAATTTTTTGGGGCATCGATATAAGACACCTGTTACATTTTTCAAAACCTGAAAAGAGATCTGTCAGAAAGAGCACAAAAAACTGCCCTAATATTTAGGGCCACTGAGTTTGTAGACCGATAAGCAGTTTGTAGGCGACAGAAATTTTATTTCCCCTTTATTCTTCATTTTTTGAATATCATCTTTAACAATATTTTCAATGTTAATTGGCCTAATATTTCTTAAACACACATTTAAAAGTAATAAAAAAAACTCGATTAATATAACTTAGGCAATCTGGATTAGTTTAATTAATTTATAAAATAACACAGGTTATGAACTAACTACAGAGATCAAACCTGCCATCTTAGGGATTTTAAATCCGTTACCGTATTTTCTAATCACTAGTAATACAATTATAAACATTGAAAATTAATTAAAAATGTCATAAAAAAACAAAAAACATTTAAAAACATTTTTATTTCCATTTACATCAGCAACTGTTAAATTTACTTCAAATAATATTTTTAAAAACCAATAGTATATAATGTCGTATTTAAGTTTGGAAGTGAAACATTTTGTATTGTCTAAATGCTAATGTAAGAGCTTGATATACTTAAAAATTTTATTTCACATTATTCGAGATTTACAAGGAATTTTTATATGGAAAAAAAATTCTAAAAGTTTTTTATTCAGGGTATTCTCAAGGTCAAAATTGTCAATGTGGTCAATAAAGGCCATTTTTTGATAAGAACGGATCTTAGGAGCCGAAGTCGAAAGAAACTACGAAAATCGAAAAATATATATGACATAAGGCCATCACTGGAATGTAAGCTTTTATGTTTTCATAAACTTGTTTTTTCTGACATTGATTTTGACTTTTTTAATGAATACAGGATGATATTACAAAATGTTAGCGGATTTATAAAAAGTGGCACATACACTGATAGACCTTCTATCCCCGGACAAAAATTACGGTTTACATGAGTTATGGCTATTTATACTGGGAATGGCAGAAGATAAATCACGATTAAAAGAAGTCCTGTTAATAAACTGGGTTACAAATAACTATAGAAATTGCTGAGTTTTCTAATTACATATAATTTTGCTGCCTACTTAACCTTGCATATTTCACATGACAATAAATTCTAATAGCGTTTCCCATGCGCAATCTGTTAATTAATTGATTTTCAATAAGTGGTTTACAATTTTTCCACTTGATTAAATACAAATTATGTTGAATCGGTCAAACAATTGCTCTGTCTATTAATTTATTGAAATACCATGAGAGTATTCTAAACTTCTAAAAAACAGGTGTGTCGGTAAGCGAGGTATAATTTAGCTATCATCATAACTGTTGAACTCTATTAAAATTTGGTACGCTTATATCCAAGTTTTCAAGGGTCAAACGAAAAGGAAAAATAATATGTTGTACCATCCAATTTAATGACAATATAGTCCCACCCTCTAATTTTATTTGTATTGCGCTGATGTGAATAATGTCCAAATGTGGCCTATTAAATACCTTGTATTAAATAGTCCCTGTTTTTAACAGACTCCCGCATGTGCATATACCACGACAGGATAATAAATATTTCAAATGTTTTTTTTTACCTTCAACCCTATAATTTTTGGAATTAATAAAACGTGGGAAATTCTGTCAATTTTTATTTGTATTTTTATGTTTGGCTACAATATTCACCAACCTTTTTCACGAGTCGGTGTTGCCGGGGAAATGCTTAAAATTGTAACAATGTTGTTTTTATGTAAAACCACGACCGTTTCAAAACTAATAAAATAACCGGACAAAGTTTTCTATTTTGTTAAATGGTAAATAGACTTTGAGTCTGAAAAGTTACTTTATAACATTTTACATGCAATCAAATAACTTACTATAATCTATTCAAAACTTACCTTAAAGTGTTTGTACCATAAATATATTGATAAAATTTAAAAAAAAAATCTGGCAAAAATTGCAATCAAATCAAACTCGGAGGCGAATGAGGGCCTTATCAAAAGTAGGAATGACCATTTATAAGACGAGGCAGGTGGACCGCTAGCCGAACTGGCTAATGTCTCATTTACTACTTTGTTTTTAGATTTTATTATATCAATAAGGGCTCTAGATATGACAAATTCATTATCTCACGATAATAAAGGGATCGACAAATTTATAGCAAAAAAATATAAAATTAATTGCCCTTATTAGTAAAATCATACTCGGTAGGGTCTAAAATAACAAACAATGTTCTGGACCCCATTCTGATCTACCTTAAATAGCATGTTTTTGTTAACCTAACGTATAAGGCCATTTTTATGCTGGCTAACGTAATTTGTTTATATGAGCTTAAGTGTTGGCTCAAATATAAATTAAGCATTTTGATGTTTCGAAATTAATGTTTTTACTGAGTCCGATACTACTGTGTATATCACAGGTCAACAATTGTATAAGTTAACTACAGAGATCAAACCTGCCATCTTTGGCAATATCAAATTTACCGTTTTTCCTAATCTAACTTAGTTAGTCAGTTATAAACATTGAAAATTTTAGAAAAAAAAGGTTAAAAAACCAAAAAAGATTCAAAAACAAAAATAAATTAAAATTTTATTTTATTTTTGCATATTCACAATTGTTAAACTGTTACGTGTAAACTTCAAATAATATTTTCATTAAAAACCGATTATATATCGTGTCGTATTTAAGTTTGGACGCGAAATATTTTGTATTATCTAATGCCGATGTAAGAGCTCATATTAATAAAAAAAAATTCCCATTATTCGTGATTAAAAATATAAGTTACAAATTTTAATGTGGAAAAATTTTTAAAATTTTATCTTTTTAGGGTGTATTTAGATCTGTCAATTTGGTCAAAAAAGGCTATTTTTCGTTATAGACGGATCTAAGGAGCCCAAGACGGAAGAAATCAAGAAAAACGAAAAACATATATGAGATTAGGCCATCATGGGGATGCATTCTTTTATGTTTTCATAAAATTCACGTGTCTGACATGAATATTTGTTGACCTGAGTATTATTATCCCTGGATCATCCGTTTTATAATTTTTGAAAACCCTACTGAAGCTATATATACTTCTGCCATCATTTGTCAGTAGAATTAGCCGCTTTAAATATTTATTATTGCTTTCCGCTTTACAAGGAATATATAAATTAGGAGAATGTAATTTTGAACATAAAGAGTTTTAGAATGTTCTCTGTCATTAACACGGACCTGCGCTAGCTATAAAAAAAATTGATCATTACTAATATCAGTTTACGTATAATATGACAGGCCTGGTAAAAAAGAGTTAGCTCTTGAAGGAGATATTTAAAGGCTACTGTATAAAAAAACTCACACTTAAAGGGCCAAAAGACAAAAATATACGTTTTTTTTGTAGCCTTTTTAAGGGCTTTAAGCCAAACTCATTTTTTTGTTTTTAAAATTCAAAAAAAAAAGAGTTTTAACTTCTATCAAGAATTTATATAATGCAAAATTTTCTGCTTAAGTTTTGTATCTCTTTACACAGATCGATAAATGTCAAAAGAAGTTTATAAAAATTGAAATGAATACATCACCATGGTGTCCTTATCTCATACATATTTTTCGTAGTTTTTCGCCTTTGGAGATTTTGCTCCGCATATCGAAAAATAGCCTTTTTAACCACATTGACAGATTTGCGACCTCGAAAATACCTTAAAGAGGAAAAATTTGAGAATTTTTTCTTCAAAATAAAATCCCTTTTAACTTATAATTTTTATCTCAAATATTGAGAAATAAAGTTTCTATAATAAGCTCTTACATCAACAATTAGATTACAATATTATTTGGTCCCCCAACCTAAATAGGCCCATTTCAATCAGCAATTTTGAGATTTCTATCTAATGAGATAAAACCTGCCGTCTTAAGGTTTTTTAAATCCCTTTACCGTTTTTTTCAAACTTAGTAGGTCATCTAAAAACATTAAAAATTTTAGAAAATATATAATTTACATTGTTTTATATCGAAAAAACATTTTTAAATTTTTTCTGTTTAATGTCTCGATGTCGCAAAATCTGTTAATTTGGTCAAAAAGGACATTTTTACGATACTGACGGAACGAAAAAGGAAGATATATATGAGATAAAGCCATCATGAGGATGTATTCATTTATATTTTCAAACTTTTTTTTCTTTACATTTATATTTGACCTGTATTATATTTTTGATTTTTATAAAAAATATTATTTGAAGTTTGAATTTAACAGTTTGACTGTTTTGGATACAGAATTAATTAATTTCATTTGTTATAGTTTTTTTGTTTTTCTTTTCTAACATTTTCAGCTGACTTACAAGTTTGATTAAAAAAACGGTGAAAGGATATGATTATCCCTAAGGCGGATTTGGTCTCTAACCAATTTAACTTTTTCTATTCACTGTAATTAGTTAAATATTTTAGAGTCATAGTTAAATTTATAATGACCGGCTTACATCAAAGGTGTTTTGGTGATTTTGGCTACAAAACAACTTATGAGCACTGAGTTTTATCAAAATTCTTTGATTTCATTAGAAATGTTGTATGAAAGTTGATAACACAGTTGACTATAATTAAGCAATAACAAAATCTTAACCAAATTTACTATTAATTACATAATTACAGTAAAAAATTTAACCTTACTATTTACTTCATCTTAGTTAAACTTATCATGCGTTTAACTATTAACTATAAGCTCGATAGATATTTTTGGGTTAACTGTATCTTCACTTAGTTAATTTTTTTTTGGTTTACTTGCTCATTTTGGTTTTACCTACAATGACTTTCAGTTTTTGAAAATTATCCTACATTTTTATTTAAATCATTTTCTTCATGTAACCGACATTGTCATAATACGGCTTTCTCTTATATATCAACATTTTATTTCTAAATTGATGTTGCTTTACAACCCTTAGCTCCTGTATCATCTTTCAATCAAATAGAGTTCTACTATATCGTGATATTCTGACCCGACCGGCCAGACATATTTTGAACTTTCACGGCCCGCCATATTTTTTTAATTAGGCCCGGCAAGATATTTTATTTCTTATTTTTGGCCCTGCCTGTCCCATTGTTACAAACACTGTTCTAAAATTTGTTATTTTAAACTATGAAATTTCTAATCAATTACGTGCCAAATAATACCCTATCGTGATAATTAATATGTCTATTTAAGTCCATATTAACATAAGTTTAAAGCAATAAGGCAATTAGGGGATAAAAAATTCGTCCCAAATATATTCTTCTAAGTTTCACCCAGCCCGCCCCACTCGTTGTTAATTTTGGCTTGGCCTTTTCGGGCGAGTTGGCACCGAGCCTGGTGGGCTTTTGTCCCAACTTTGATAATCAAAGTACAAATTATTGTTTAAAGTGAGATCCACGATAGCCATCGGCCAGTGGCCGGCCTGCTGGAAAAACCAAACCGCCAGGCCGAGTCCATTTTTATCTTATTATTGATGACTGCGGAATACAAATTTCAAAATTGAGAAAGTTATTTTTTAAATTTTAACGGCCATTATTAAAAAATGAGAATTAATGTTTTTTGGTCGTTAAACAAAATATTTACACTATCCACCTTAATGTTGATCAAATGCGCTTAATATTTTTTCTTCAAAACTTTTTTTTCACTAGCCGCAGCCATTGCCTTATTGTTTTAGTAATAAAAAAAATATACAATACATTATATATATTCCTTCGACACACTGTATTGGATTATTTTTATAGGAAAAAAATTATAACTTGCAATATAAAATTTCCGGGCCGTAGTGTTTTAGGGCTGGCAATTTTTGGCCGATAAATCTTTTTAGCGCTAACATGTTATTCATACATAGCCTGTTACGAGTTATTAAGATTTAAATATCTTAAGTTTATATAAAAAAATTTGTTGGTTTGGTTTTTAAATTAAAGAAATAGCCCATTGGTTTTATAATTACAAAACTTCAAAAAATTTGTAACTATGGAAAAGTAAGAATACTAGGCAAGACTTTAATAATGGCCGCTTTCATAACATATTTGTAGGTATAAAGGAAAATAAATTTTATGATTATGCACCTGAAATACACTCTAACTTCGCTAAATAAAAAACAGAACCTCAGATCTAACACATATATTCACCATGATGGAGAGATATATATTTGCGTGACTTAAGAACCCTGCAATTAACTATTTTTGTTCCAAAGTTCTCAGGATATTATAGCATTAGTGTACCTGTGACATTTTTTGACAACGAAAGTGCGAGGTATAAGTTATGATTATTATGTAGAGGAAAAAAAACAATATAAAGAATATACCCATGGTTTATTTCTGAAACTATCAAGATACACAACCAATCGCACGTGAAATAAGATTTTAAGCACAACTTTTAAAACTAAAACTTAGTTTTTAACCTGCTTTACAGGTATACAACAAATATGAACAAACCAAGTAATTTGTGATCCGATGGACACCATAATGTGCATATGTGTGGAATTAATGTTAAAAATCACACAATCCTTTAGTGTGTCAGGCCAATTATTTTTAAATCAGATCGCATTGCATTAAACATGACACATAAAAAAATATGGGTGTGTTATATTCCCCGTATAATATCAATTTTGTTCGGCTAGCGATGCTACTTTTGCCATAAAAATTAATGTTATAACCAATGATGGGTAGAGTTTTCAAATAAGTTTTTATCAATGCACTTTTGTTATAATGGTACATATGGGTAAGTAGACCCTAAATTATTTACCTGAATAGGGATAACCAGGGGCAAAAGGACAGGTAGTATAACTTCTTAGCTATTAGATATTTAAAGACGTTATTTTATAAGATACGTAGCTATTTTGTCTATAAAACAATAGGCGCCTCTGAGCTATGGCTTAACGCAAACATTTCTTGCGATAAATATGAAACATTAATTTGCTAAAAATATCCGGGCGTATTCAAGCTTTGCGTAGCTCTCATGGGCGAATCCTAAATATGGGCATGCGGGAGGTCAGGAAGATACGAATTTGAACATGTCGCATATTTAACTTTAAGCAGCTCTCCTATTTCCAGTAAATAGAATTTTCAACATAATCTTTTTTATAGCCTGCCTGCTCTTTAAAACTATCCTAGCTCCCAAAAATGAAACGGCGGAAACAGAAACAAAGGAGTCGTACTGCTACTTGGTAGTCAAGAGCCTACGTTTGCCAAAAAATTATTGTATCTTGCCATAAAACTGAGTCAACAGAGGCTATATCAAAATCTAAACCTTTCCACGTCTTTTACACGTCCCCTCTAAATGCCATAACATGGAGTTAAGACCAAAACTTAATCACTTTAATTATACCGGACTAAACAATAACACCCAAGATTGAGCCGAATGAATTCATTAAAGCGGTTTATTGTTTAAGTCCCTAGTATATTTGTCACATTTGGTCGATCCAAACATGGTCGCAGTTAAGTGAAATTTTACTCACTCCACTTTACAAATTTTTGTGTAAAATATAAAACGATCGATAAAAAAGTTATTAAATTTGTATGACTGGGTCAAACACTCAAAAATACTATCTTAAATAAATGTTTGAAAGAACTATAATTAAGTTTTTTTAAACATTTATATTACATGTTTAAACGTCTGGCAGTTTCGGGTTAAACCGTGCACAGAATTTGGTAGTGCAAAAGAATATATTTATTTACTACTTTAGGTGATAAAAAAATGTGAGATAAAAAATGGGCCTTATTGTTTCGGGCAATTCTGATGTGTGGGCCAAAGGGGAAAATGAGTTTTTTTTCTCGGACCAAAAAAAGGGAGAAAAAGCTTATAGTCGGGCGGGAGGGGTAGATCCATTTTTTTGGCTAAACTTGTGTTTTATTTTTCACCAATTATGAGAGATTAGAAAAATCAAGTATAAAGTGCAAAACCTAAGCAGAATATCTTACATTTCGCGATTAAAGCTAAAACCCTATATTTTATCTTAATAAAAAATGAGTAGCCCTTTAAATAAAAAGCCCCTAATTTGTTAGAAAAAAGTGGGGCTATTGAAAAAGACCCTTTTTTATAAAAATCATAAAGTATTTTTGGCCCTTTAGGTGTGGACTTTTTTAATTAAAACTTTAAAAATTCCTAAGGGCTTGCTCTTTTTTTCCCAACTGAACATAGCTGCCTAAAATCCTGCGTGAAAAGTGCCCACGTAAGCAGATGCATATTGTAGCATTCGTTACATATTATAAGTAATGGTGAATTTAAACCATAACAAGGCGACCCCTTGGGTTCAGAATTGTCCGCTTTAGTTTGTCAGAATAATATTAATAGAACTTGTTTATAAGGTAATGGCTGATCCTGCTTCTGCTGCTTGTGGAATATGTGTAAAGCTAAAGCTACAGATTTAGAAAGTAAAGATGTACTTTTATGCGTGGCTCAATATATCCAGGTAGTTGACGCTCATTTAAAAGATTTTAGGAATATACGAATCTTGAAACCCGTTGCGTGACCTACTTATGCAATAGGTCCCTAACCAAAAAGTGCATCATAGGCTTTCCTCTATTGTTTAATCAGACATTAAAATATAGTCCTATTAAAACCCCTTATCAAGTATGTTTGCCTCCGCCCTAAATTTGGGTAAAACCAAAATTTCAAATCGTTAAATAGTCTTGTACTATTACCCTTCTAAACCAATCTGGTTATTGTATATAATACCTGACGAAGAACATAAGTCTGAAATATTCATGCCAGCCTTTATTGAGACTTTGTCGTAAGCCCGTTTATTTTTGCATTAATATTGATTACCGTGACGAGAAGGGGAAGAAAGGTTGGAATATAATAATAGACCTATTAGCATGGTCATAATTATATTTATAAAGGTATTAGATGCAGCATAGAGGTGAGAGTGTGTGGTAACTTTTGTAGTAACATCCGTGTTATTTACGCTCAAATAAAATCTCATAAAAAACTTGCCCATTACCCGAACCAATATATATTAATGAATTTTCATAAATCACCTAAACGCTTTTTCCTTCGGTATCTTCCCTTTTACAAAACAACATATACATATGACCTTTCCCCTAAGCAAAGTGATACACCATATTTTCCTCCAATATGAAGAAAAGAGTTGTGGTCTTACATTTGGGCCATGTCCTTCCTTTCTGTCTATTAGAGTAGAATCTAATTACAAAGTTTAAACACTCGCTGTTATTATAAAGAAAAAAAAAGAAAACTATCTGGCGTTTGCCATATACCAGAGTTTTTATTTTTTTGATATCTTCCAGATTTCAGTCGCAGTAGCGGTTTTATTCAGATATTGCATGACCACCATGAGATATATAATAACCTATTGTGTGTCAATAGTTCCAGAAAAGGGATGTATGTAATGCGTGGTACCTAACTTGAATGATTTCAGCCGGGGAAGAATATAAATTTAACATTGTTTGTTAACACTATTTATTGTCAAATTTGCTGGAATTAGAGCTATCCTGGGGCTGCCACGTCGCAAAGAAAAATAATTAAAAACTCCTGTCTAAGAAAATCAATGAGTAAATGAATAAAATAATGAAACTATATGATAATATTCAAATGATAGTCTTTTTTCCGTTTTCCGAAGTTTCTTACGAACTCGGTTGCTTTGAGTGAAAATTAAAAATAATGGCCAAATTTAGCCAAATTATTTGCTTGGCGACCAAGAGAATAAATTTTTACCTGAAACTTCAATTTTTCAATTTATATTACGAGATATAAAATTTTTAAGTATACAAGCTATTATATCAACATTTAGGTATACAGAATATTTGAGGTCACAACTTTAAATAGCATATTACAACGGGTTTAAAATAAAACTATTATTTAAAGAATTTCAATTTTTTTTTTTTTAAATTTTTTTAGTTATTTAATATTTTTTGCACATAAAAAAAATATAGGCCCTGAAATTTTGAGTGTTTTCCGCCCCCAAAATTCTCTGCCAGCGGGCCTGCATAACGAGCCAAGCAGCCGGGTCAAGATATTTAGAATTTGTCCTGACGCATTGGGCCCAAAAAATTTTTTTTTTTTAAATTGTGATATATTTAGTAAACCAGTAAACGTTTGACAATTTTTGTTTAAACACCTACGTACTCCAAAACTTAAGGTCATTTATCCTTTTCCTTCTTTCAATTTGATAAAATTAAAACCATATAGCCTAAAAATTTCTAATGAGATGAAATGTCGGGCAATATATTTTCAGGTGAAATGTCAAAGTGAGCCTTAACGAAATTTAGTTGACCTTGGATACCGGACCTAAGAAGGCCCATGAAAATCCTTAGTTTAAACATGGTCAAGAATTTGAAATATATTAAGCTTTATTCACAAATAAATTCTAAAAATGTTAATATTAAGTTTTAATCATAAATAAACCTGTCCAAATATGGTAACCGATTAACCCGCTATTAGCACTGTGAATTTCGAATATCCTCAAAAATATAATATATATGGGCTAAATTTTTTTGACTTTTTTCTTTTTAATATAATAAACAAAACTGGTAATTAAAATTTGGTCTAAGTCTAATAAAAAAAAATTGTTTAGAATTTAGAAATTGAATTGAGGCCCATATGGACCCCACCCTCTCAATTTCAACGAAATTGCCTCTATTTAGATTTAAACTTAAATTTGCAACCTTATATTTCAGTTATTTTTTTTTAAATAATATTATTACGTTTACAAAATGTTTGTATTGTCTAATAATAATATGAGTTATTTTTTTTTCTTGTTAAAATATCTAGTTTTTATGGTATAATAGCCAAAAATAATATCAAAATAATTTTTTTTCATGAAATTCTCTAAATATGTTCTACTTGACGTAAAAACACGATTTGATCAATAATATTGATACATTTAATTTATTGACATGACTTATTTAAGTTAATATAGAAAAATGAAAAATTTCAATTCTTCAGATGTGTCAAATAAAATTTGCAATATTCATTAATGATAACTTATATTAAACTATAATCAAAGAGCACGTATTTCTCTTCAAATTAATAAAAAAATAAAGATCATAGCTTTAAAACTCTTGAAGTTATAGATGTTTAAAATTGGGGTCCGTATAGACCCCACTGTACAATTCCCATTACAAATTTCTCACCCTATCATTCGCGGGTTAAGAAATAGGTGCAAGTCGGCGAAAGGTACTCTTCGTCGTGGTTTATTTTAAAGTTAATTTATTTTACAGGGTGTGACTAGTAAAAAAAAGTAAAAAACGAAAGATAATTGTTTAAAGCCTTTCTACCTTTGTGGCCAAAAAAAATAATTTACCTGTTTTTAAATTAAAGTCCATTTATATTCGCTTCTTCGCTATTAAGCAATTTGTCTTTTTTAAATTAATATTTTTTTCTTTGGTGGCTTGCGCAATGTGTGAAAAAACCACTTTTTACACCTTCTTTGCTTTTTCTATTCAAAAAATGCTTACTTTCAACTGAGTTTTGCAAACTTTCGTAAACCGATTTTATCTATCTGTACCATTACAGAATAATTGGATTTTTACATTTACAGCGGCATACAAAAATATCCTATTAAACGTGCCTTTTAAGGTTTGGAGAACCGAGCTATTAAATATGGGCGCATTCAAAGTTCATTAACTTTTTTATAAAATGTTTAAAAAAAAATTTCTTGCCATAAAACGCATTACTACATAAAATTGTCAATAATCATTATTAGCATGAAATGCTTTCTGTAAAAGTTTTTAAAAAAAATTAGCACTAAAGTTAAATTTTTAAATTATTTTAGAAATATTTATTTTAAAAAATGAATAAACTCTAAACGTGCCCTAAGAAATACTCTTCATATTTGTTAAAGTGCCAAGGTGTATGATATTTTCAGTTAATTTTTCAAATAAATTATAATTGTGCTATAGGGATGCATATATTAATTTGTAACAATAGTCAAACAAGGTTATGCGGACCTGTTTTTGCTTCATCGGAGGGTTCAAAATTTTGCAAAATAAATTTATTAAAGCAAGTAAAAAAATTGTTATAGGGTGGTTAAACTCGTTTTATTTATTTTTTCAATTTAATATTGTAAAATTTTTTTTAAATAACTTTTTAAATCCGTATTTTGGTTTATTAAGCTAGTAAAGGCTAAAACATCTTTGAACAAAGTGTGCCAACATAGGTCCCACGCTATGCGATATTATTTTGAAAAAAAAAATTAACGGCAAGGATTGCAATTACCTCAGAACAAATATCATTTTGCCAAAACCAGTTTTGAATGGTTTGGTTGGGACGTGAAATCTTTTGAATCAAGTTCCTAGAAAGGCATAAACAACAGGCGTAATATTTTGCGGGCATTTTAAAAATCATCAAGTTTCCACCTTTGTATTTCAAACCATATTAACTAATGACATTAAAATTTTTATGGAATAATTTATTAAACCGATGTTTTGCGAGAAAATTATATCGGTCGATAACAATTTGTTAACTTTCCCTTCCCACTGTTGTAATTTTATTGTCTTATTAATTTTACAAGTTAATTCAACGTTTTTATTACCTTTGGTCACATATATATATGCTGTATTTTAATTTGATTATACCTTACACCAAGAAGCAAATATTAATATAAAAATTGTAATGACACTCTCAAAATGAAATTTTTTTTTCAAAAATATTTTGAACTGAGAAGGCACATGACCAGAAAGGCTATGTGGGTGCAAAAAAAAAAAAACAAAAAAAAAACTTTTTTTTTCCACAAAAAAAAAAAAAAAAAAAAAAAAAAAAAAAAAAAAAAAAAAAAAAAAAAAAAAAAAAAAAAACAAAAAAAAAAAAAACCCAAAAAAACACCAAAAAAAAACACCCCAAAAACCCCCAATTCCTTTTTTTTTTTTTTTTTTTTATAATTTTTAAAATTTTTTTTTTTTTTTTATTTTTGTTTTTTTTTTTTTTTTTTTTTTTTTTGTTTTTTTTAGGTAAAGAGAAGGTTAATTTTTTTATTTTTTTTTTCCCCATTGGTTGGGGGGGGTGGGAGAAAAAAAAAAAAAAAATTGTAAAAAAAACCCATTTTTTCCCAGCCCTGCGTGCTTCACTTGAAAGGTAAACAATTTGTTTTACATGGCCGCCGTCTGCTGCTACAGGTTAAATAACTCAAATAATTAAAAAATTAGTTATTTATCTGTTATCGAACTTTTTTAAGTCCTCTTGAGTTGGCCAATCCTTCAATTAAAACACAGGAATGCCTGTTTGGGCAACAAAAGGGCGCGTAAGTTTAAGCTAATAAAAGTTATAAGACAATTATCTACTATATAAAATAAAGGATATAATTTCTTTCATTCTTCTTCTTTCTTCATTTTAAAATGTCGGCATGGATTTTGCTTACCTCGAATACATAAATTAAAACCACAGCTATTTGAACTATAACATTTTAGTGCCGACTTCAGTTTTTTATCCTTGTTATTTTTATTCTATGTCGTTAACCAGGGTTAGCGCTGCCTCACCCATAAGAACTAAATATGGCTGGCATTAAGCGATTTGAATATATTATAGGACCAAATTTTTTATTTTTTTTTTTGTAATTAGATGGTCACGATATTTGGGCCCGAGACTCGTTCAAGCCCGGCCACTTTCTAAATTTCGGCCCGTAGGCTTATGGATCCCGTCTGTGATTTAATGAGAATATAATAATTTGTAATTATATAAATTTGTGAAGAAACTTACTGCAGTTCATACCTTAGGCCGATAATTTTCAACTTCGAACATTTTTAATCAAAAATATTGTGTAAATTTAGTTGGTTGGTTGTTAGACATCAATAATTGGATTATTATAAAAATATATAGATAATCTAAATTCTATTTCTCTTTTTTTAACTTACTTATAAATTAGCCAGATTTATATTTTTAAAGTATTAAGCGTTTTCATTCTTTATTATCACATTAAGCTCAAAAATTAATTCTACCCACCTAAAAATACCTGTCAAGTTAAAAAAATATGTTTTTTTTTCAGATTTTGCTCCCCTAAGGCTATATAGTAAATTTGTTTGAAGATTGAATAGTTAATCAAAATGCGACATCACTGTTATGTAATCCACTTAAGATGTGCAAATTTTTGAATGTTTTTTATAATACTTTTAACTTTTTCATGTTTTAACACTCACTTGAGATTTTTGGTATACCCAACATTACCCACGTCTTTTTTGTCATTTTTATCAATCAATAATAACTATATTGAAGTGATATTGTCGTGAGACGCACCACACAAAGGTTGACGCCAATGACCATTGAAAACACTTGCCTCCTTTACATAATGCTTTTCATTGTTTTTTAATAAAGTTAATTTTAAAAATTGACAACAAACTATTTTACACGAGTTAGTGTGGTTCTTAAGTTAATCTCATTTCGTGGGAGCTTAATTTTGGCATGTTTGTATCGTATTATGATAGTTATAAGTAACAGATAGCACCACATTTGATTTGGCCTTACATATGATGACTAAATAAATTTAATATACTTAAAAATATCATAGCAAATGATTAAAAAATAATAATAAATTTTAATATAAAATTTGTCAACCAACTAAATATTCTTTAGCTAATTTACCTAAGCTCTAAAGGTAAGTTTCAAAATAGTATGGTTGGTGATTTGTTTTATCCTACAATAAATTTGCATCAAATCAGTCAAAAATTTGGCCGTCCTCTTTCTTAGCATGCCAGTTCTAAGGAAGAAATTAGAGGCGTATTATTAAAAATATACCTTTTATACAAGCTCCTGATACTAATTTTTATAAATTTTAAAGGTAGGCCCAGGGTAAGATTGTCCCCAGCTACCTACAATGTTGTCACCTTCTTAAAAATCTAAAATTGGTTACCAGGAAAAGTTTTAGCTATAATCTAACCGGCATACTTTGGCTCACTGAAAACACATATGTTAACACATTTACACGGCTTTGGGTTGTATGCATAGGCATCAATTCCGAAATAACCTTCATGACTTGTGATTGTGAAACCCAAGCCAAAAATGATCGTCAAATCCCATGAAGTCACTAATTCTTCAGATACATGAAAATAGATCATTATTCGCTTAAGAGTATGGAGCCCAAACTCCTTAAAAGTTTTCCATCGGGTCTAGGCCAACCGGACTAGGATCTCTAACCAAATTTAATGGGCCCATGATTATTTGAAAAAATCTCTGGAAGGCCGCTTATAATTAATTTTTGCTCTATATGATGTGTTTGTATCCCATTTTTCACGTTTTTTCCAATTTTAGAGCAAAAATACGTTATCATTTCATAATCATCTTATTTAAATTAGAAATATACCAAGCTGAGTCAACCAACCATTTTATAATCAGCTAGAGCCGATTGTGTTTATGTCACCTGAAGGAGCTGAAGTAATTTTGAGAACTGGGAAATTTAGTTTGAAAATTTTAATTTGTGAATCAATATACAGTTAAAAAAACAAAAGTCACAAATTGATATTTGCTAAGCCCCTTTCCCCCTAAATGTGATTCAAAGCTGCTTATAATTGTCTCCCAAAGAAGCTCCTACTCATTGCTTGAATTGCAAGACATGGTTTTGTCTATTCCGCTAGGGTCAGGAAATTATAAATGAGTAACAGGAGATAGTCGACCCCTAATTACAACTATTAAGCATATACTTTAAGTTTAAAATTAGCTTAATGGCAAATGCCCAAAGGCATTTATAAGATCTGGCGCAAAGTAAAAGCTTTTTGTTTAGTTTTGATTGATCGAATGACAAACTTTGAAAGCAATTTTGAATTTATTTTTGGTCATTATACGTGAATATGTTTTAAGACTTTACATATCAAAACAAATAGTAAATCCTTTATATTGAGTTTTAAACAAAGTTGAATTTTTTTTTTCATTTTTCTTAGATTGTTTGTTGGGCTGATAGCTAACTTAATAGATGGTTCTGTTGATGAACTTACATTTTTACATTGTGAAAATTTTTTTTCTCTACACTTCCTTCTTATTCCTTTTTCGTGTGCTCGTCATATTTTTTCATAACGCAGTGCTGATGTCAATCATAATTTTGATTTACGTGTTTGATGAAATAAAAAAATGTTAACACACATAAAATATATGGCCTGTGGTAAGCTTTGTATAACTCTTTTCTTTATTGCATATATTTTTAGGATAGAGAATTTGTTAAATTGTATACTCCGACACTTTTAGATTTAAAGTCTGTTATAGCTAAATACCAGTAAACAGCAATTGGATTTAGGGTTTCCATACCTGGATAACAGGGGCGGTCCCCGTCCATACGGACAACTCGAGCAATGCTTGAACTTTTGTTAAATACTAGAGTTTAATTATTAAAAAATACGTATGCGCCTAAAGTTGATTTAGGGGCAATGAGTCATGAACCGGCCATGAACCGGCCCTATTGGGTGCATTCCCATTAGAAAATTGGTTTTGACCCAACAAAGTGTTTAATATTGCTAACGATCTAGTTTTAAAAAAACGCTGAACTTAGCACGGCCATAGTGTATACGTTGGCCCATGAAGACTAGGGCCTTTTAAAAGATCCAAGAGAATTTTTTTAATTCACAACTTGCTCGCTGTAATGGATCAAAATTTATAAACAAGTCAGGATAAAGTAGGCCAAGCCATCCCTAGAATTTGTAAAGAACAGGGTATAGTGGGCGGGCTAATTTCGCCTTTTTTTTGATAAAATAGTTGCTATATAATGTATGGGGGCATACATATTGGATAAATGAGCAGAAAATAAATTATTAATAAAGACAAAAACCTTGCCGATTGAGCTGTCCCCCCACTGGCTAGGGCCCGGTTCATAACAATGATTTATTTCATCTCTCCTATGTAATATGATTTTTAAGGCTTTCTCGTTATTTTAGGATACCTTATATTCCGAAATTTTAGAGCTCTATTAATATAATAATTGTAACACAAGTCATATTAAATAATATTTTATACAAACAAAACCGAAAGTATTTTTAGGGAATTTGTACATTTTTGAGATATTATTGTGGTGGTTAGCTGAGAATCTCGATCCTATAATTTTTTATATTTTTGAGGGACTATTATGTTGTACCAAATTTTATTTATTGAAATAATTACCTAGCAGAGCAAATTACATATCTGTTATGATTAGGGTAGGAAATGGCTTATAAAAGTTTCCCCTGAATTAGGGTTTTTTTTATTATTTTCCCACAAACCGTTTATAAATTTATAAATAATACTATGAATCTAATATTATGGCATTTGGACAGGCAGGGCATTAAAATTGTTGTAATTGATGATCTTTCAACCATACCATTACCATATAGATTTGCTATATAGGCTGTGGGCAAACTTACAATTTTATTTGAAAAAGGAAGTCTAAAAACTGTAGTTATTTATAAGTTGCATAAAAATACTCTCATTTTTAAAATAATATTTTTAATTTTTTATTTAAATTTAACATTTGTCAAATATATAGATTTTAAAGGTCAGCTTTGCTAATGAGCCTCAAAAATATGGGAGCCTAGGTAATATATCACCTACTATTGAATCAGATTTAGTAGACTTTCGTCGCTCAAAAATTGAGCATATCCAAAGTAGACAGAGTGCCTGTCCAAAAAATAAAATTCAACGGTGTCACAAATATTCTATATCATAAATCTTTTGACAACTGTCACCAAAAGTTATATATTAATAAGAGTATATATTTATACAAAATGTATGATATATATGCATTGAAATATCCTCCCCGACAAAACAATAGACCTACCAAAAAAATGAAAAAGGGAGAAAATAAATGTTAAAAGGAGAAAGAGCGGACAAAACGACACCTTTCCTACCGAAAAATAAAATATTTGGTTTTTGAATGTTAATATTTATGAAGTAGTGCGTTGTGTCTTACCTATATCCCTTCCTTCTTATATTGTCGCACAACTCGCACATAAACTCCTAAAAAGATTAGAAAAAAAAACAATTTCGCAAAAAATTTATATTTGCACACCTAAAATAAAAATAAAAAGATTATAAAAATATATTTTTTATATTCTTTGTGTTAATGCCTGAAACAATTTAATGAAATAATATAGAATGAGCTATTATTATTATTATAACATCAAACACTTTTAATCTTGAAGTATTTATAAATATTATTTGAATAATTAATATATTTCTTATTTTTAAATAAAAATTTTTTTTTGGACAGCTAAAAGTTGTATAATTTTAATTGTTATAAATATTTCATTTACTGTTGCCCAATTACATTCTCTTCTCTCTTTTCCAGACTCATTCAAATATCAAAAAAAACGTGGAAAAGTTAATTGGGAATAATCAGCGGAGATACTAGTCTTTATGATATGGATCGGGTTTATGCACATCCCAACCAATATAATGCCGGGCTCCAACACCCCTTTCCCAGGCCACTCTGTGATAATGATGGCACTCCTAAAATGTTAATTCTTCCTAATTGCCAGCAACAATTCTTTAATGACAACACTTCTAACCTTAATAGGGGCGCCGACGATTGGGGGTCTCCCGATTTTAATATTCGCATATCCGAACAAAACTTAAACCATACGAATAAGTCCTTAACAAAAACCGAACGGAATATAAGAACACCACTAGTCGACTCTCAATTTCCCTTTTCGCCATATGACCATCATATGGTTTCCGTTGGTAGATCATTAAATATTCCTATGGGTCAAAGTTTTGAAACAATTTCCCATATTAGTAATAATGATAACAATAAGTATTTTCGACAACATGATATGAGTATTTACTCACCTCCTATGACCGGAATTAATACAACGCATAACCATCACCTTTTAACTTCAAAAGATAATTTGGACCACGCGGCATCTTTGAGAGTAACCCAACAGAGGATTATGCCTAATGAAATATCCGAGCTTTCACACATCAAAGAGTTGGTTGACCGAAAATTTGAAGAAGCTTATGAACATCGCGACAGGAGCCCACTAAATCAAATTATAAGTTTAGGAACTAACCATTTAGGAATTAATGGGCATGTTAAAGAAACAGTCTATCAGGTACGATTTGAACCACCTTCTACCTTATGTAATAGCGCCTATCCACGATACATTCCTAACAATATTTTAATAAATCAAAATAATGATACTTACTTAGATGCTAACCCTGCAGGACCTACTTTTCAATTTCCATTGAGTTGCGGCAATGCACAAATATACCAAAATTTTGGTCCAGAGCTGAATGCACAAAACATGCATCATAATATACCTCCTTACTCGAATGGACAAGGGACTAGCCTAGGGAACAGTTACCATTTATCTAATCTACGTCATTCACTTCCAAATACTTACCAACTAGACTTCCCAGAACCTTTAAACCCTCAAAAAGTTATTAGTCCAAACAAACTTTCTCCTCCTAACGTCATGTCAACGGGAAACAATCATCGGAAAATCTCGGGTGATTATACATCGCCGCTAGCAAATTTATCAAAATCAAAATTATTAACAAGCCCAGCAGCCGAAAAATATAGGATGTTTGACGAGACTGAACTCATATCTCGACCAAAACAAGTTCTCCCTACAACAAACTTCTCATTTGTAAATCACGGAAATAGCCACATTAACTCGTCGACTCTTCAAAACTCATCTAATCCTGTCGACATAGCGTCTCACGGTCCTCTGCCTGAGCCTCAAAACATTGCGCACGACAATGGAGTCGTATGCAGCCCTGGACCGGTCAAATATCAGACGAGGTATGATAAAGGAAATTTCAACCAGCCTGCATCGATTGAGGGAATGGAAAATTTCGAGCATTGTTTAAACGAATCTTCAATCAACGAAGAAAATTTAAATGATTCAATGGCCTCTTACGTTTCCGGTGATAATCACAATTCAACCACGACAGCTTGTGAAAATTCGTTTGAATCTTTAAGTAAAATAAACTTTTTCTTATTGTAGACATCCTTGAATAGCTTCGCAATTGATGATAGCCCTAGCAAGTCGCGGCGTTAGTGGCATAACCATTAGGCGCCCTTTTGCAAATAGGTCTATGCCAAGATTTTAAATTAAAAATTTACTTATATGATAAAAAATTATACACATGATTTATGAAAAGGTAGCTAATCATACCAGTCAACGCCTTAAAATTGTCAGACCACGTTGCTTTAATAAAAGCCCTAATGCTACATGGCTTTGAACATGGTCCTCACCTTTTTCTTGTCATATTTGATCCAACCGTTAAATTTATTCATATTTTAGGGAAATCCAATCAGGCAAAACTTTCGTTGATGGGCGAAGGGGGAATCGCTCACGGTACCACTAAAATAAAGATTAATCATAAGCACAAAAAATTACGCAAACCCAGGACCATATACTCTAGCGTGCAATTGCAACAACTTAATCGGCGTTTTCAACGTACTCAGTATTTAGCATTGCCTGAAAGGGCAGAACTAGCGGCTACGTTGGGACTAACACAAACACAAGTAAAATATTATTTAAAGAATTACAAATATCGATAGGATGCTATACACCCAGTAAAAATGTATATTAATTTCTTTTATATTAAAGGTTTAATACCAATATCTTTTAGAAAATACTTTTTTATATAAGTGACACTAGGGCCAGACATAAAAATTGGACGGACCTAGATTATGTCAAGTTTATAATTTTAGACCAACCCAGCTTATTGATTTTTATTAATTTTGACAACAACTCAATTTTTTCAAACAACCGGCCCGCTAGACCTTCTTTTAGAAAGGCAAGTCTAGATTTGTGAAATATTGCCTTTGTCCAATTGTTTGGTTATGCAATCAAGCCATTAACTCCTCCAGTTATAGTTTCCACAATCCGATTTAGAGCTTGGCTAATAAAGTATACTGAGTTCAGACTGAAATTATATTGTAAGAAGGTGAAGTGTAAGGTTCTTTAATTTGATTGAAGGATCAAAATTTTAAAAATTATTTTATTGATTTAGGTCAAAATATGGTTTCAGAACCGTCGCTCAAAATACAAAAAAATTATTAGGCATCACCCTTCGCGTTCAGACGGGTCTCCATCATCCGACAACACGACGCAACAAAATCATTGTGGACTCGGGGAAGATTACAAGTATGATGGTGGAATGTCCTCACCCATTTCAATCGAGGAAGGACCGTCATCACTTAGACGGGTCTCTGGAATTATTCCGGTACCATCGAATGAATATTCTGACCAACCACACCCTGACACAATGTTGTATCCGTATAATTGTGGAGAACAACCGAACCAACATCGCATACAACAAAATAATGTTGCGAATTTAAATAACAACTTAGGACAGCCAATTAATCTCGAAAACTACAGTCATTCATCTCATTTAGGTGGCGGTGTAACGGTGAATTACCAACCAAAGACTAATGTACCTTACTATGGTAGTCGCGACGAATATGCGTCGGATCAGGAAATGCAATCCTCCTCCCTCATGCTACCCGAACAACATTGCAACAATTACAAAAATGTACCAATACATCAAAATTTAACGGCCCAACATCGACTAGATAAACATTTCTCGATTGAAGATACTAATTGCCACAGAGCAGCACCACCTCCTGGAACTTACTCGTATCTCCCTAACGAGACGTCGGGAGGACCTCAACATTCTAATCTCGGTGGAAATGGACAACCACTTCAACCCCTGCCCCAATTTAACTTTTTCCCTCCGAGTCACGCGCCATGCTACGAAAAACAGGCGCTTGAACCTCCCTATTCCATTATTAGTCCTTTGGATTCGCTCGTATCCCTAAATATGTCGTTCGTAGATCGCATGGAAGACAAATTAAACGGTAGTAATATGATAAAAACTGAGCCCCTAAAACTATCACCCATCGAGAGCTCATCAATTTCCAACGTAGCGACAAATAGTATTTCTTCCGGTTATGAGTGCCCCGAACACAAAATCAATAACACCATCAACTTGGCCACCGGTGGGAGTCATTACAACGATTCCTCTTCCATTACCGATGGCTCACTAAATTCTTCGAATAACAACCCCGCCCCAGAGCTGCATGATATCTTAGTCGGTTAGGCAACAGCAAATGTTTACTTAATGAAGCATTTGCGTTTATATGTATAACTGAGATTAAATTTGGCCTAACCGCTTTTCTCGACCGACCAGATCTTTCAAATTACTGGGGCTCTTTAACCTTGTCACATGTAAGGAATCTACCGACTCGAAGCCACATAGAACATCGGGCACCTAAAAAAAAAAGAATTTTATCATTATTGTTATTACTATTAATTTTAAATAGTTCGGTAGCCAATCCTACTTTTATCCTTACGGCCCGAATTTAAAAATTATAAATGTCAGCCAATAGATTTACGCCAATATTGTGTGCCAATCTATTTTGATCCAACATTTTAACATTTATATTATGAGAATGTAATCCAGGATTTTTTAATTAACAAATTGTATTATTTATTTCAAAAGACAAATATTTTTCATATTTACCTTTCTATGTAATTTATTATAAATAAACAAATATTTTAAGTGTTTTCTTTACTCCGAATGCCTTTAGCTTATTAAGTTTTATAGCTTTCAGCACCAGGGAGCCAAGGTCGGTCCGCATAAATGTAATTCAAGCAATGCTTGGTGACATCGAGTAGTTTTCAGTAAATATAGGGTTATTAGACTAAATTACTGAGAGAATTGTGATTATAGGCGACTGGTAAAAGTTTGTCTAGGGGCGCTGATGTAGAACGAAACCTGCAGGGCCGAAAAAATTTTGTTTTAAATGATTTTCCATATAAAATTAAAAATATACCCCGAACTCTTATATTTTGAATAAATATTAAAAGTGCAACTTGCCGCTTTTTTATCCAGACCCCTTTTGATCCTAACAGCCCCGTTATGACGATTTAAGAAAATTGCTAAAACCCAGCGCTGTTTCACAATCAAAAGCATTTTTTAAAGCTAAGGTTATATTAAAATGATTGCTCGAATGAACCACTTTGACCTTGAAAACTTTGCTTTTGAATTTTCGTCTTAATGGATTAATACATTAAGAAAATGATTTTTATAAAATATACGTAAATTCAGAGTTTTTAATATTTAATCTGATAGAATTTTCAAATTGCTTCAGAAATAAGCCACGTGTATTGCAGACTGGTGTTTGACACACTTTACCAAGTTTAAATGTTTAGTAGAGGACATAACCGGTGTTTACAATGATATAATTTTTATTCATGTTTGAGGTGTCGTCCCATTATAAGATTAGGCAAATACAAGTTTAGATACAGTTTTATGTATTAGTCTACTACTAAGTTTACCTTTGTGGCAAATTTATAAAAAATATCCATATTTTAAAATAAAAAAAACAACCTAAATTTAATTTTAGTTATTGTGTAGTCAAAAAAAACGTCTTCTATCCTCTCACCTGTCAATTTTGAAGTTTGATTTAGGTAATATAAATAAATTAAAATGTTACAGTTTGTATGCTTTCATTTACGTAATAAAAACAGTCTATGACACAAGCCAAAATAAGTTTGGAGATATTTACATAGTAGTAATGCGCGTATCTTTTGAAGATGACAAAATGATAAGCTTGTTTTTTAGTTTAGTTAGTTACCTTCAAAACCTTGCTTTAAAATTTTTTTAAGGAAATGGGTTGAATTTAATTTAATATACATAAACCCTATATTGTTTTAATATGAAAATATTGTTTCCTTGAATTTTTCGAATTGTTATAAGCTGCTTAAGGATTTACTGGTCTAGCCTCAGCAGATGGAGCATTTATGGTAAATTGGTCATCTAGGTAATCTTTCAGTTTTCGCCTGACAATTGGTCAATAACATAAAAAGTGCTACATTGGGTCTTTCTTGGATATAATCAATCCTTAAGTCGGTACCATACGCCCATAAGTTTCATTTAAGGATCTTAAGTTTTTAGGGGTAAACTTTACTGTTTGTTAGAAGTAATTACTTAATTTCAACTGAACTCGGCCGCAGAAAAGGTAAAACAACTAAGTTCTCAATAATATATGCATAAAAATAAACTTTTTTTTTAAGATACAATATTGCACACATTTTACCAATTTTTCAGGTGTAGTACACACAAGCTGTCGAAATAGTATTAAAAATATAATAATAATAATAAAGTCACAAAAACGCAACTTCTTTTTTTGGACGCCGACAAAAGAGGATGTATCTTTTTTGAAAGGGAAAAAACTTCAGGTATTTAATAGAGTAAGTTTTTTTTTCACATGCATAAAGATGAAACGTTTTTTGGTAGAAAAACAATATTACGTAATGGTAAATAAGAAATATAATAATTAAGCAGGCATACTTTACAGATGAATAAACCCTATAGGGTTTGCGTGAGAGACTTGCTATATGAGACACAAGTGCGCTAGACATCTTACCTATAAATATACTCAGTTTTTAAGGAGTTCTAAGGGCCATATGCATTTATAAATGCCAAATTAGCAAGACCATGCCACTGGAACTGCACGAATTTTTCCCAGATTTTATTCTCCATTATCCTTTTAAGGAATAATATTAATACAAAAGTATGATCAACTCCTTTGTGTGAAACCCATTAAAAATGGTTTACATATCGTCCAAATTATTATTGACAAAACTTTTGTGACCTTTACGGGTCTCGCCTAATCTTGTTTTACAGAACGCATTAAATGAACTTTCCCCCCTTAAAATTTGTCGCAACTTTGTTCCCTCACGACCTGTTGAATTTTTTCTTTTACGATAACAGTCGTAAAAAAACTTCATTCTATACTAGTTTTTTGTAATGTTAGATTTATATATTACTAATACGCTACAAAATTTTAACAGCCCTCATAAAAATTTATAATGGCAAAGTTTTAAATCTTCATATTTATTTATATTGTAATAAAATTTGCAAAAAAAAGTGGTAGAATATGGTTGTTATAGATTATGCATGTAATCTTTCTAAATTAACTGATGATCATATTTGGTTTTAAATTAGCGACTTAAGAAATGAAATAAGCCTGCACTTAGGTGTTATAAATATCCTCGGGGTTAGTAGGCTATTTATTGTAGTTAAATTTTCTTAAATAAATGCGCTATAAAACGGGTCTAATTCAAAATTATACAGGCAACATTGACAACGTGCTAAGAATTTGATTTATTCAAATAATAGGTTGGATTCTGTTTGACAAAAGTATAAACCTCAAGATTTATTCTAGCGTGATAGTCCTTGTAATAATAAGATCTTTTTTTATTTTGAAATATTTCCACCTGCAACTTTTCTCCTACCATAGCTATGAACATTTCTAGACTGCTTACGAGTATTAAGATGTGGAAATCGTATCTAACCTGTCATCCTCAAATTTCAACAATGAAAAGAGCATATCTCAAAACTTTAAATGTTAAAAGAAGAAGAAGAACAAAAAGAATCGGAAGTTTACCTATACTACTATTCTTGTTATTGTATGCACCTTTCTTTTAGTCATTTTTTATATATTATTATCATTAAAAATATTGGTTCCAATCTAACATTATTGATATTACAAAAGCCGGGAAGCATTGAAGTCAATAGATATACGAGCTCCTTATAATAAAAATGGTCTTAACAAAAGCTGGAGATGCACATATTGTGCAACCTTCTTTTTGTTTAAAAACTTAATTTCCTGATTTTTTTACCATATCATAAAGGATTTTATTCATTAGTCATATAAAATTACAAAAAATTTTAATGGACGTTTAGGATCTCGCTCTAAATTTTGTGGTAGTTAAATTTTTAGTGAATACGAAGAGCCATTTGAGGTAACCCCTCTAACCTATCATATTTCAATCTTCAAGTCATATCGGTTGTGATTTTTTTATCCTATTGAATGAATAACTCAAAAATATTGCCAATTTAATTTTCACCAAGTATTTTCATGATCACGGATATTATTAGCAAACTTACCTGTGTTCATTTGGGTTCAAATTGAGGCCTGATATTACAACTCGTCAGCTCGAAATATCTTAGGCAAAATTCGTCCGAAACTTTGTTTATTCTCAGCCCGACTTTGTTTAAAAATATTAAACTTTACTAGCAAAAAATAAATTTTTTCATAAAATATCTAAATACAGTTTGAGGTAAATAATACCCTTTACCATAAGAATCGGTCAAAATTCAGTACGCAGTAACCATAATTATTATACCGGAATTAACTTTAGAGGTCCTAGATCTCTAAATTGCATTAGAGATGCCCACCCGGTTCGGTACTGACCGTAAAGGCCGGAGGCATATAGCTCTCAGCAAGATTTTCTTCCCCAAATACGTTTTCACGGTCCTCCCTCATAAAACATTGGTTATTTGTACAAAAAGCATTTTCAATACATTATGATAATAATCAAGACACTCCGGTTAGATCTCTGCCCGTGTGAATGAGGAAAGAGCCAAGCGGAAGGTCTCAAAAATTTTTAAAAGGTCATTGCACATTTTTTGATCAGTGGCAATCTTATAAAATTCTACAATAATGCAAAAAAAAATTGAAAGTGAACTTTTTGATAGAATAACATTATTATTATTTTATTTGTGGGTGTCGCATTTTCACTGAAGAGGAAATGGGAAAATTTGTTTTTCTATGTAAATGACCTTAGGTTAACCATAAATATATGTAAGTAAGATATATAAAAAAACGTTAGATAGTCGTTTAAAACGGAACTCCTTTGTCATCTTCGAGATATAAGAGACTCAAGGTAGGGTATAAGGGACAAATAGGCACATGATGCATTAATAATTTGTCATTTTTATCTCTGACAGGTTGATTTTTGATCTTGTAAAACATGTATAATAAAATATTTGTTTAAACATACCCGTGTTGCAAAATTATTGATCTATAAACATATTTTAATGAAAGCACCATTAAGGCTAGTGAAATTTAATTTTTGACAATCATTAAGATGTAAATAAATGGTGTGTGAAAATCTTTTGCCTTAATGATAAAATTTTAATTTAGTAATTATGTGTTATATAGAACGTAAATTTTAAATTCTTTTGCATGCTGTAAAAAAAATGTATGCGAAATACCAAAGGGGATACTAGATTACCTAAGCCACAATTAAAAAATCTGAGGGTGGAAAAAAAATTAAGTATGAAATTTTTAACCATTTTTTTTTTTTTTCCTCTGTTTCTTATTTGGAAAATTGTAGGCTTGGAATCCCCAAAAAACTAAAATAATCGGTTGGCGACAAGATCGGATTATTAAGCTGAAAAACTGGGGCTAAAAATTTTAAAATAGCTGACAGCCGGAGACCCAATTGGGTAAAAACGTATGTATGTATTTGCTAGATTTTATTCGACGGCATTAGACATCTAGCGAGTACTATGTTTTCTGTCCTAAATAAATAAATTTTTCTTTCCTACGCAATTCGGTAGTATGTCAGGCAAAACATTGATTTTAGTCTGTGCTAAACTTCAAAGAATATACCTTATATCGATATTTTTTGGACATTTATTTATTCATATCCGATAAAAAAATATGTTAATTAAAGTGATAAACTTATATTTACTACAATTTATATTTGTCGGACTATGTGCTATTTCACACAAAGCTATTTTAATATATAAATTTTGTTTAAAGTTTAATATAAGTGGAACCTTATTTAATTTTCTCAATAGTAAATAATATACATTTCCCGGAGAAAGATTAAAGAACGTATTGTCGCATAATATTACATGGGTTTTCAAGAGCGAAATTCATCACCAGGCTGGCGCCAGTCAATTAGGTCTCCTTTAATATGACCCCTTATGTTTCGTTTTATTTCCCATACCCAAAACTCATTTTAACTCTTGAAAAATTCAAGATGCGTACCAAAGGGGATTTTACGGTACAGTCTTTTCATAACAGTTTGTCAATCAATCTTAGGAATGAGAAGAGGAATCATATTTAACATGCTTATGACAGTTAATATCGATGGAAAATTTATTAAATTTTAGTATGAATAATTTTTGCAAATTTAAAATACTTTTGTTATTAAAGGCCAACATTTTTACAAAAAATGAGCTAAAAAACACATGAATCATGGTTATAAAAAATCATTTTGCATAATTGCCTGAGTGCCCTTGATAAAAAAACAATCGGTCCCCCATACCTTTACCCATTTAGGGGCGCCATACCCGAATGGGGATTTGACTCTTTTAACCCGAGCAAATTTGCCGAAGGGTTAAAGTAAAGGTTTGCTCGCAAGCCGGCGACCTAGGTTTTAGCCTAGGCTATCACGTTAGGCATATCGGCTAGGGCCTACTGCCTAAGCAGGCCACTTAGTAGCTTGAGCCGTTGCACATGTATTATATTTTTTTAAAGAAAATAGTTTCCTGGGCATGGATTCGAACTCGCATCCTCCAGCGGGTTAAAAGAAATGTTTGCCACTAAACTAACTATCTGAGCCGATAGTGCCCTTGATACGCGTTTTATGATATAAAATCCCTACTTTGGTATTTACGAAATAGCCAAAAATATTGCACACGGCCAGCAGCGCGCAAAATAATGTCTTATCAGGTGTTTTAATGGTTTTGTTTATATTCATTCTTCATAAAATATAATATCGATCATTACACTGTTTTTAACGATGACCAGGATTTGGTAAGAGGGAGGCAAATTTTTAAAATTAATAAGCCGCCTTTGACGGCAAGTTATTTTTTGCCCTTTGCATTGTTAGATCACATAGGTCAATAAATTTTTGAGAATTTGAGCTAACTACAGAGATCAAACCTGCCATCTTAGAGATTTTCAAATCCGTTACCCTTTTTCTAAACAAACTCAGTAAGTCAGCTATAAAGGATCAAAAAAAAACAAAAAAGATATAAAAATAAAAATAAATTTTTTTTGCATATTCAAACTTCAAACAATATTTTTATCACAAACGATAATATAACGTGTCGTATTTAAGTTTGGGCGCTAAATATTATGTATTATTTAAATGCCGATGTAAGAGCTTGAGTAACTATAACATTTTATTTATCATTATTTGAGATGTTATAAGTTACAAGGGATTTAGAAAAAATATTCTTGAATTTTTTCACATGGTATTCTCGAGGTCGGAGAATCCATCAATTTGGTCATAAAAGGCCATTTTACGGCATGGACTGTTAAGGAGCCGAAGGCGGAAAAAACTACGAATTGGAAAATATATATGATAAGGCCATCATGGATATGTATGCTTTTATGTTTTCATAAACCTGCTTTTTCTGACCTTGATATTTATGACCTGTGTTTAATTATTTTAAAGCAAAAACAATTTGCAATAAAATTGGGCCGAATTGATTTCGTGCCGAGCCAAATTAAACTGGCCTAAAATAATAAAAACCTCGGGCCCGGCCAGCCCTACTTTGAAAAATATGTGTATAGGGCCGGGGTTGTAATTACGGCCCGGGTTGAAATCTACCCCTAAGAGATCAAAACCGAAAGCTCGCTCGAGCCGGTGCCTCTAAAAACAAACGGGGGGGGGGGGGGCTGGCAGATTTTTCAAATCTCATTTTGCCTAATTATACTCTTATTAACAAGTAAATGAACTATTACACAGGTCAACAATTTTTTGAGAGTTATGAGTTAACTACAGAGACCAAACCTGCCATCTTAGGGAATATTAAATCCGTTTACCGTTTTTCCTAATCAAACTTTGTTAGTTAGGTATAACATTATTTTAGAAAAAAAGGTCAAAAAAACAATAAAGATTTAAAAACAAAAATAAATTAAAATTTTATTTTTGCATATTTACAGGTAAACTGTTAAATTCAAACTTCAAATAATATTTTCATTAAAAACCGAAAATATATCGTGTCGTATTTAAGTTTGGACGCAAATTTTGTATTATCTAAATGCCGATGTAAAAGCTTGATATATTAATAAAATTTATTTTCCATTATTTGTGATTAAAAATATAAGTGACAAGGAATTTATATATGCAATGTAGATTTTTATATTTTTTCTTCTTAGGGTATATTAAGATCTGTCAATTTGGTCAAAAAAGGCCATTTTTCGTTATAGACGGAACTAAGGAGCCAAAAAAGGAAGAAACTAAGAAAAACGAAAAGTATATATGAGATTGGGCCTTCATGGGGTTGCATTCTTTTATGTTCATAACAATCTCGTTTCTGACATTGATATTTGTTGACCTGTGTTATCATATGATGGAGAGTATTACTTTTTCAATCTGTATTTTATTGAAACTTTTAAAACAAAACTTTTCTAAGTTTTTCGGGCCATCTTAGAAAGAATGGGTAGGGTAAGGCCTAAATTAAAATACGGGCAAGAGCCGGAATATCACGGCCCGGTTTGAAGTTTACTCCGTGATGGAAAATTATTCCCTTAAATTGGCTATGTATGAATAAAAACTTTGAATAATAAAAATTGACACAATATATTTGCGTTTAGCCTGGCCTCTTTTCAGTATTTTTAAAATAAAGCATTGTTTAAAGATAGTCTTTTTTCTAGTTGAATTGTAAATGAATATATTTAATAACCCGTTATTTTTTAGCCATATCACCCTTTTAAATTGCAGTGCATGCACAGGTTGTAAAAAATGTAAAGTTGCAAATCTCGCGCAACAGGTAAGGCCTACTGACCAGAGCATAAAAATTAAAATATCTCCAAACATTTTTTTGTGCTGACATATATATGTTATAATAAATAATTAGATTTGATTTTATGGCTGAAAAATTTCTTATAAATTACATAGTTCGACAATTTTTGATATGTATGAAAATCAAAATTAACCTACTAACTTATTAATTTTCAAATCAGTTTACCGTTTTTTGGTATAAAAAATGTAAAAAAAACAAATGAGACAGAAACCAATAAAATTTTTATATATGTATGCGAAAGCAGCTAAACTGTATAATTAAAACTTAAGATGCCATATTTAGGGCTTTGTCTCATACGAAAAAAAAGCATTAGAGATAAGGCTATGATATAGATAATTTCGCTGCAGTTTTTTAAGCCTCGCCGTACGTTTATAAAATTTTGTAAACCCGTTTATATCGTCCAGTCAATTTTGATGAGGAAAACCATAATAGAGCACATTTATAAAACCATTTTATAAGTTCACATTTAATATGTTGTTTATTACCTCCGTATATGTATCAAAATAAAATAACAATGTTAAAATTGTGCCTTATTCCATTTCAATTCGAACATCGTGATGTAGAGGCGACTTAACTCTTGCAAGCTTTGACAGACCAATCCTTCTTGCGTGATGTCTCCGGATGTAACCTCCATTGGCTTTCAACCTGGCATCTCCTAATTTTAACATATTTTAGGGCGAGGCTTCTTTCGTTAAATAAGAGTTGCAAGTTGGGAAAATTTTATGTGTTTTTTTCAAAATTTTTAAGTTTTTTATTTCAAAAAAAGTCTAACAATAATAACAGGCGACTTTCTGTTAAAATGCGTTATATGGCAAATAGAATTTTAAAGTTTCTGAATATTTTTGAAAAACAGAATAAAGTCTGAACGCGCCCTTATAAATTAAAAAACAAAATATACCCAATTTATTTTTTTAAACCCGGAATAAGGATTATTTTGTTTTAAAAAACTAATATAAGGTAAGAGAGCAGCTAAATTTTAAAAAATATAAATATTGGTAAATTCTAAATTGAACTAACTACAACAGCTCAGATCTACCGGTTAAACTTAAAAGGCGATCCTCGTTCTGAAATTGTTAATATATGTTAATTTTGAATTAAAATTCCTAAGAATATTTGTATAAAATGTCAAGATTTAGCCATTTCTTTATGTAAATGCGTGTAAATAACAAATTTTATTTTACAGGTGCACAGACCTTTATAAATAATTGATAACAATTTAATCAAAATAGGTTAACAATACTAACATATTCAAAAAGTAAATGTTGAAGCGGTTTACCGCACACCAGAAACCTAACAAAATACTAAAATTTTAGATAAGAAAAAATTAGTCGGCTAATTTTATGTAAATAAACAAATTTATTTATGAAGATTTAAAAGAGAATAACTTTAAAAGATTTTTGTATTATTAAAGCCTAAATACGGACTGTTCAAATATATATACAATTAATTTTAGGCAAAAATTATTATTCATAGAGTATATCCTTAAATTTATTTTGGTAAATATAAATTAGATGTTTTCCTTGCATCAATAATTTAATCTTTTTTTCACATATTAATGTGAATGAGAGATTTTCAAAGAGCCAGTCCGGCCTTTTTTAAATTTTCGGCCCGGCCTTCCCTAACCCATATATATTTATTTAGGACTAACGTAGTTTAGCTTAATTACCCCCCCCCCCCCCCCCCCCCCTTCTCCCTTGCCCCAGGCAGGTACCAGGCCCCAACCCCCAAAATGCCCTGTATTGTTTTTGGCCCAGCCGGCCTAGTTTATTTTTCATATCTGTTTAAACTAAAGACTTATAGGGATATGTATAGAAAGATTGAAATAAATGAATGGTTTTAAGCCCAAATACAACATAGACTAACAAAATATATGGTGTTCAGCTAGGTTAAGCCCGAAAAATTTAGTTGACCCGGTCAACGGGGCATACATAGCATTAAAAAATGATCAATTAGTTTTAGTTTAGCCTTAAAACAATGTTTGCTAAATTAGGCATATTTTCAGAAATTAACCTAAATACATATTTAATTTCATTGATAAAAACATTTGGTCTTTTTGACTTGTAAGAAATATCGAATTAAATAACTTTTCGAAGGAAATAAAATTGGCTAACAAGAAGTGTGAACTCACCCCAAATCAAGGCCAAAAAATAGAACAGAGTGTGATCTCTGAATAGTGTAACCTATAAACCAAATAAGAAGAAGTTGTGTTTTAAAAAGTCTCTGTAGGAAAAACGGTAAACTAATAAAGGAGGAGAGCGCCAGGTCTGCCCCCACGTAGATTAAGAACGGACCTAAAGGAAACACAATCCAGAGTGCAAGGTGTCAGAAAGTTTTAAATATATAATTGGATTTAAAAAAATATCCTGAACCCAATTCGTGTTTTAAGCGTCCGAAAACAGTATAGGGGCGCATGACATGCATTAACCCTACCTTTAACTTTTGGCATTATAAAAATCCCGCTGTCATAATATTTTGATTTTAGTCTAAAATATGAATTATGAATTACGTTGCAATGTATAGCTACTGCAGAGCTATGGGAAACATATAACCGCCTCCGTAAAAGATCCTTTAAGCAATATTTGTCATTTCAAAAACTTGTTAGGCCCCCTAAAGCATCAAACTTAGATTTTAACCCGAGGATAGATACTACCACGTTTGCTCTTGTTAATGAGCCAACTCTGCATACTTTATTGTTTTGTTAATCAATAGATTTCAATGACTAGGACAGGACACCTTTAAAGTCTAGGGGTGGAGAGTTTAATGTTGCATCTAATAAATAACCTATTTCATTGTCTTCTTAACCGACACCGACAAACTAATAAAAAAAAAGGTAAATGAGAAATTACAATAATAAAACAAAAGTTGTTGCCGTAGTTTGTAAATTACGGATAAGGGAAAAAAACAGGATTTAATACCTTTCCGTCTGCACCCACCTTTTAATGTAACTTAAAATGCACGACCAATATACATAAACATAATATAAATGTTTTTCGGGAACTCTTACCCTGTTTTTTTTTAATAGACCTTTCAAGTTTATGTACTAATAAAAAAAACTAAACTTTGAAAATTAGTCAATTAAGAAAGGCAGAATACTATACATATATATTACCTGTTAAATTAACTTTTACGAGAGGTGAGCTAAAGGCCGCATTTAAGGTTGGTGAATTAATTATGACCATCCCAACGGGAGGCGTCCTTAAGCCTTTATGGATCGGGACGAACCCTTTATTCGAAAATGGTTTTTTCCAAGAACTCTTTGTCTTGTTAGGGGAGTTAAAACTACGGTTGTAAGTACACATCTCTTGACCTCTGATCTCAAGTTTAGTTATAGTGTTGGCGAAATCCGGTGCGGAGGTTTCCAAGAATTTCTGAAGTTTTTTTGCCCGAGCCTTTACAAGTTTATACATACGGTCAAATATAAATACGCTCTCCAGGTAGCACCGACAAATTTTTTTGAACTTTATCGTCTTGTAAAACTTTTTTTGCCTTTTGAATTTACAAAATTTCGAAAGTGAATAATGGTACAAAGATTTATGTTTTAGGCGCAATGCTTGAAAGTTAATTTTTTTTGCCGGAATTGAGAAACAATGTTTAATAGAGGGCATAAATTTGAAATTGCTTGAAATCAGGTAATTAAGCTTAAACAATTTAGTGTTTACTAATGAACGAAAGCATTCAGCAGGTATTTCCTCAATAGGTCCTTTATCGTATGAGAAGGTAATTGCTAGGTTACTTTGATATGTTAAGCGTTTGTGCAATAGTCGTTTTGAGATGAATTTTAGGGCACCATATGAAATATGTCCAACCTGTAGGCCCATAAAAATGATTCGAAAATGGCATGTTTCTTGTGTTACAATGAATAATAACGTGGGCAAATGTTTATTAAAAATCTGAAAATGATTCGAGGGACATTGAATCAAAGGTGAAAATTTCTTGAGAGCTAACATTAAATTAAATAATGTAAATCGAAGCAAAAAAGCAGACGATATTTTGAATGAGCTAAATGAATATTCATGTATACATATGTTCATTGACCATTTCAGTTGGAATAAGAGCCGTAACCGGGATTTAAAGGGGGGCGGGTGGGGTAGGGGAGAAAATTAGTACAAATATAGTTTTTACCTCATTGTAAAATGTTTGGCATAGAAAGAATTTGCAAGGTTTATCTAATTTAAAGGTGGCAAATTTTATAAAATAATTAAAAATAACAAGTTGAGAATGGGGAAATAGGAGACACCCCATAGGTTACGGCTCCAAAAGTAAACCTGGCAAAATATCTTTTCGGTGAAAAATTTTTTTTTTGTTTTTTAAAATAAAAAACGTATATTTTTATTTGCCCTGCCCCACCCCCCCCCCCCCCCCCCTTCTCCCAAAAAACATGTATGAGATGGTCAATAGCCCGCTACCAAAGGCGAGGCAAGTTTTTTTATAATTAGCTCTGTGCCCTCTTATCAAATCAATTTACCGTTTTTGTTAAATTGGTTGTCGGCTCAGATAACTCAGTTGCAAACATCCTTATCTTATACGCAGAAGGTTTGGGTTAGATTTCTTTGGAAAATCATACATATGTTCATTTTAAAGCTAATGAGTGGCCTGCCATGGCATTAGGCCAAAAAAGATATGTCTTAAGTGAGAGCCTAGGCTTAAAGCAATCACCAGCCTGCAATCCAATATAATTATTTAACCCGTCAGCAATGTTAATTGCTTTGCTCATATAAGTGTCAATGCCTTAACGGGTATGGCGCCCCAATATTGAGAAAGGTATGGGGGATCATAAATCCAATTGTTTTTGTTGTTTGTTAAACTCGTTCAAAACCCATATTTTGGCAAAATAAAGAGTTCTCGATTTGCAACATTTTTTTAAATCGAATTATTTTGATTATGTTGCACAAACCTATGTTTAACAACAATTATTAACTCATAAAAAGTACACTTTTAGTCTTTTCAAAAATTTTATCTCTAATTTGACTTTTCAGTCAAATTAACAAACGAGAATTGAAGGTGTACCTGGATTCCGACAAAAACACTGCAGTGCATCACGGTCTTAAGGCTTATATTAAATACAGTTTTGATGGTAATTGTTTTGCTCATATAAGTGTCAATGCCTTAACGGGTATGGCGCCCCAATATTGAGAAAGGTATGGGGGATCTTAAATCCAATTGTTTTTGTTGTTTGTTAAACTCGTTCAAAACTCATATTTTGGCAAAATAAAGAGTTCTCGATTTGCAACATTTTTTTAAATCGAATTATTTTGATTATGTTGCACAAACCTATGTTTAACAACAATTATTAACTCATAAAAAGTACACTTTTAGTCTTTTCAAAAATTTTATCTCTAATTTGACTTTTCAGTCAAATTAACAAACGAGAATTGAAGGTGTACCTGGATTCCGACAAAAACACTGCAGTGCATCACGGTCTTAAAGCTTATATTAAATACAGATTTGATGGTAATTGTTTTGCTCATATAAGTGTCAATGCCTTAACGGGTATGGCGCCCCAATATTGAGAAAGGTATGGGGGAAATCATAAATCCAATTGTTTTTGTTGTTTGTTAAACTCGTTCAAAACCCATATTTTGGCAAAATAAAGAGTTTCTCGATTTGCAACATTTTTTCAAATCGAATTATTTTGATTATGTTGCACAAACCTATGTTTAACAACAATTATTAACTCATAAAAAGTACACTTTTAGTCTTTTCAAAAATTTTATCTCTAATTTGACTATTCAGTCAAATTAACAAACGAAAATTGAAGGTGTACCTGGATTCCGACAAAAACACTGCGGTGCATCACGGTCTTAAGGCTTATATTAAATACAGTTTTGATGGTACTATAGAATTATTATCGGAGGGTCAATTTAGAGTCCGGATAGTTAAAAAATTAGGGTAGGAACTAAGTTTGCGAATAAATTTACTTAGGTCGGTCAACCTAATTGAGTTTTACGATTCTTAATTAGCGTACTGAATCGTTTGAGCCATGGTTGTAAAGCCTGTCTGAGGAGGTATTCCAGAAAATAGGGCATTAATTTAACTGTATTATGGTATTGGCTGTGAGAAACTATTAACTCGAGGTGTTTTGGACGTCGCCGCATAACACCGATGCTACCTTTAAAACTAAGATTATATATTTTTATATAAAAAAAATGTACGAAATAAAAATAAAAGAATGAAACAGTGTTTTTATTAATATTAAAAGTATACGTTTTAAGATTGAACTCTGGCTCATATGAATAAAAGGGTTAAGGCTCAAAAACGCGCAGACTCGTAGGCGCGCAGTTTCTCATAAGCAATCACGCACATACGAGATTCATAGGAGCGATAGATACCTCGACGCTCTTATGAGATCGGCGCGCTTTTAAGCGCCGCGCTAAGGAGAATTGTGTCGATTGCATTTGATTGTATTCAGGCGAAACCCCGAGTTATTTTATGAAGTGTCTAATATTATCTTAAAAGTTTAAATGGGAAGGCTTGCAAATGATTTTTTAATGTCTTAGCAATATTATTAGAATTCCATATCTCAATGTTGTTAAGTTAACTCTTACCCCATTTTAAAGGTGTTTCGCTTTTCGATTATTTTTTTAATAATATGTAGCAATTTATGCTTTATAACTTTTACAGACCCTAAATATTTTTTTAACCTTAATGTTTTTAAAAGTTATTTTGATAAAGTTTTGGCCAACTTTTTTAATTTGCCGTTTTACAAAATTTGCTTTCCTTTCCATTTTTTTCATTACCTTGAAAGTATTCTTTGGTTATTCAAATAATAAATGTATTGTTTTCTCATGTTGTTTTATTTTAATTAATGGTTTAAGTTGGTCAATATATTATTAAGTAATATGGATAGCCGGGAATATAGTATAATTTTTAAAATATAGGTTTAACAAAAAAAAAATAACTAACAGAGAGGTTCAGAAAATTTGATTGTAGCAAAATGATCCCTATTTTGGTCTAATTTTTAATGTTTGTGCTCCATACTAAAACTTGGTCCTGCAGATTGGAATGTGGTAAATTTCATAAATTCAACGTTTTTTGCAACCTCGAAATTTTAATAATTAAAAAAAATAGTATTTTTATTTATTCCATATCTTGTGTTATAAGCAATGTCTATTTTGAAATTTGAGAAAAAAAAAACACATAATTTAAGCATATTACATTATTGCCTTGGCGGCATTGATAGCCTTAAAAACGCGTTTTGTTAGAGAAGAAATTTTTTACTTACATATTACAAAAATACCCACAAGGCCATATAAAAAATCTGAGTGAAAATTAGCTTCTATTTTCTGTACTTTTAATAATCAAATCAATTATTATGCTAACTTTTATTTCTGTAAAAAGTAAACAAATCTATAATTAATATTATTATATAAACTTTTAAAATTTTTTTACTATTTCTTCTTTATTCATTTAATTTAGGTTGTCATATAGGGCAATGGCTTATTGCCCGTCACTAAATAAACGTGATTTCTCCGATTAATTTTGATCAATACATTGACCTGAATGCTTAATGCCCAACAACTTATATTTAATGTAAGATAAATTCTAGTGTACTAACCTTTTCTTTATTTTTTTTTAAATTATAATTAAAAGTGTAAAATTGCAATAGAACATATTAGAAACTATTATTATTTCCTTTATCTATATCCTAACCTATATTTATATTTTATTTTTAAGGTTCAAAACAAAAACAGGTCATAAAATCAAATGCGCATGTTTTAAACAAAAACAGGAAGACATATATAAAATCTATGGTCTTTTCGAGCTTTCTATGTTAAAATTTATTGTTGTAAGGCATAAACTATTATTATAAAATTCATTTTGTAGTCCCTGAGCCTGCTTCTTTGTGAATGAGCCCTCCGACCAATATTTAGGCCCTTACATATTAAAGATTTTGATCTTACCCGCAACTTAAAAATGATTTTGATTAAATATAGGCATATATTGACTATTGACGTCAATTTATAGGTAAATCGGTTTCTATCAAAATTAAGCAAGATGCAAACCCAAATTGGTCAAAAATAGAATTAATTGCAAAATTGTTATATAGTTATTTTATTAGGATAGATAATATTACAAAATAAAATTATTTTAAATAGAAGGTAAAAGAAAACAGTTATTGTCTCTCTGATATATTAATCATGATAAATCCCAGTTATTTGGAAATTTCATAATCTAATTCATGATTTTATGTAAATAAATTCATCAACTTAATTACGTTTAAGGTGTGGATGTTTATAAAAGATAATTGCATTTCGGAATAAATATTTTAGGGCACGTGCAAAGTGAATTTTTATTTTTGTAAAATTGTAAAAATTATAGAAATTTTTAAAATTTCAGAAATAGCATTTTATGTGCATAAACTAAGTTTGGCATTTTAAAAATTTGTGTTCTATTTCAGAATAAATTTTTTCAAAATTTTGAAAATTTCGCGGAAAATTTACTTTGCAAGTGCCCTTAGTGAATATAAATTGGAAATATTGATCATATTTTTATATATGATAATTTAGCCATGTCTTACTACATTTTTATATTTCCGTAAAAAACACATGAATATGGTTTTATAAAGGCATTTTGCATTATTGCTTCGGCGCCATTGATACAGGCACGATTCTAGACCCCTTTGGGGGGGGGGGGGGGCAGTGCCCCCCAAAAGTTTTTGATTGCCCCCCCCCCCCCCAAAAAAAATTGAATTTGCCCTCCCAAAAATGCATAGTAATTTTATGTACCCCCCCCCCCCAAAATTGAATTTGCCCCCCCCCCCCCAAATACATAGTAATTTTATGTTTGCCCCCCCACCCCCCCCCCCCCCCAAATTAAATTCCCCCCCCCCCCCCCCCCATAATATTAAATTTTATTTTTTCTTTCACAAAATATAATTAAAGCTCCGCCAAAAATATCTAAAAAATTTTATTGTAAAAATATTTACTTATTTAAAAAGTGTTTTCATTCATCAACACTTCTCATCCGCTAGAGAAATCAAACTAACACAGAAATTATTTCTGTTGTTATAAGATATATAGAAAAATTTGATTTTACAGAAAGCTTTATATTTGTGAAAGCAATTCATAAATCTGATGCCTAAAAAATTTCCTCACTTGTCAACAATCTTTTGATAGAATATAATCTAGAACCAAAGAACCCGATTGCACAATACTACGATGGGGCGAACGTAATGCCCGGGGATTAAGGTGATGTTTGTTTCTAAGCAAAATAGCTGGACAACATGTCCCGTATATTCACTGCTTTAACGACCGATTGCATCTTGTTGTAGATTGTCTTAAAATTTTAATTGAGGGGAAAGATTTTTTTGATATTTTTTCTTCCCTTCATAAATTTTTTCATCATGAAGCAATCAAGGTTAGTGAATGCGGGACCATACCCCGGCTGTTGTCCCATCGGTGGTGTGGTCACCATGAGGCCATTTTTTAAAAAAATTACATAAAAATATTAAATACTCTTTTGAAAATTAAAAATAAAATAGTATTTATATCTTTAGGTCACAGGGACGAAGCGTCGAGCTTTTTTGACCGTATTTATAATCATCAACTTATTTTTTTTGTATATCATTTTAAAAATTATTTTATTTATTAAAAATAATTAATGATAATGCAAAACGATTTATGTTTCTAAAACTTTTGATTTACACCATTGTTTGTTAGAAATTAAACAATTAAGAAATACTACATTTGAAGATTTATTTAAAAACTGTTTTGATGTATATAATAATTTTTTTGAATGACAATAATTTATTTATAGATAAAAAAAACTAAACCTAAAAATTTTTCTGATTTTTATTTATTTTCTACTCATAAGTTTGGAAATAATTTTTATTAATGATGAATTAAAAAGTATTTATTTTAATATTATTGATTCTTTTGTTTTGATAATAGATTTTTTACCGATGATATTTATTTAGAATTTAGATTCCCTTTATAGATTATCTTTTTTTTAGATATAAATAAATTAGAGCCTCTTTTAAAAATAAGTAATATTGATAAAAATTCATTATCTAAAGAAATTGACTTAGCTAAAAAAATTTTAACTTAATAATTACAAAGAATGTGTTACTAATATTGTTAAATTTTTATATAATTACAAAGATGCGTTTCCTAATCTATATAACATTTTTTCTATAAGTTTGTTATTTGGCTCTTCAACGTCGAGTTGTGAGGCCACATTTTCTTTTTTAAGAAGGAAAATAACGTTTAGTAGGCTGGCAAGTATTGACCTGCGTAAAAGTGATTTGGTTCTTCTAGGACACGAAAAATCACTAACTGGGGCGTTAAATTTTGATGAATTTTATAATTTAATCAAAACAACCTCTAGCATAACATTGTTAGATTAATACAATACACTGCTCATAATCAGCTAATTATTGCTTACTATTTTAAGACATGGCTGCAATTTTTTTTTTGCGCGTTTATGTTCATGTTTTATTTAATTTTTTAACCTAATATTAATTACTAGTTATATATAACCAGTGTTTTATCATATATATTCTTCCAAACCAGCATACTTATACAATTTGTTTTCATGATAATCAATCTTCATATTTTTATTTTTCATGCGTATTGATACCAAATGATAAAATTATACTTACAATTAATTTCCAAATCTCATATCTTTTTAAGCAATTGATTTTAGTGAAAACAAATAATTTTTATTCACATATCCAATTTGTAAACGCAATCATTTTTTATTTTAAGAATATAATAAATTACTAATAATTTGTTAAAAATAAATTTTTTGAACATGGATTTAAATGTTGTACATGTATATTTTTTTCTGCCCCCCCCCCCCACAATTTTTTTTTGCCCCCCCCCCCCCCCCCAATATGGAAAAGCTAGAATCGGGCCTGCATTGATAGAACGAGTTTAAAACGCGTTTGATATAAATGAAATCCCATTGTTTTGAATCGACAAAAACAAACAAACCAGGCCTTATTTATTTATTTGTTATAGGTGGTTGGGAGGTGTTGTTTGCTAAAATTCTATTTTTTTTTACATTTAAATAAGTTTTGGTTTTGGCCCTAGCACCTGTTTTATATTGGATCAAATAAACATAAGATCTTTCTAGTTAAAGGAGCTAGGGAAATTTGGTTAAGCCCTAGCTAGCCTCAGTTTTATAGTTGGCAAAATTTAATACTAAGATTTTTTTCGTTTTTCATATTTAGAGGCGTCAAATTTGTTAATTATGGTGCACTCAACTTGGTGAAAAAAAAGGAGGAAATAAGATATATAAATTTTATGTTGCAGTTTCTAATTTAATTATGCCACTAACTTAATTTAAAATTACCAAATAAAACCTCAAAAAATTCAAGAAAAGCATCGTGCGTTGAACGCATAATATACACAGGTCAACAAATATCAATGTCAGAAAAGTGAATTTAATAACATAAAAGAATGCATCCCCAGGATAACCTCATCTCATATATATTTTCCGTTTTTCTTTGTTACTTCCAACTTCGGCTCCTTCCGTCCATAACAAAAAATGGCCTTTTTCCAAAATGATTGATAAAATATACGCTAAAAAGAAAAAATTTAAGAATCCTTTTTTTATATAAAAATCGCTTGTAATTTGTATTTATTATCACAAATAATGAAAAAGAAATTTAATTAATATATTAAGCTCTTACATCAGCATTTAGATAATATAAAATATTTCGCGTCCAAACTTAAAAATGACACGCGATATATATAGGTTTTTAATAAAAATATTATTTGAAGTTTGAATTTAACAATTTAGCTGGTGTAAATATGCAAAAAAAAATTGAATTATTATTTTTTGAATCTTTTTTGTTTTTTTGACCTTTTTTTCTAAAATTTTTAATGTTAATAGCTGACTAACTAAGTTTGATTAGAAAAAGTAAACGGATTTGTAAATTCATAAGATGGCAGATTTGATCTCTATAGTTAGCTCATAACTCTCAAAAATTTGTTGACCTGTGTTATACATACATTTTAAATACATATGTAAGTTATGAGAGAATACCTAAAAAAATAGGTTGCAATTTTTTCAGTTTAAATTTACAATTTGGCAGTAAAATGAATAACATTGAAATTGACAGTGTGAGGTCAATTTCTAATTTCTTAACTAATTTTTTAATTAGACTTAAACCAGATTTTAATTACTAGCTTTGTTTATTATAAATTTAAAAAAAAGTCGCAAAAATTTGACCCATAATATATAATATTTAAGAAGATATTAAAAATTTAAGATGTGCTTCTTTTGCAAAAATATTATTTAGCATCAGCAGGTGCTCACAAGGTTTACTCCCCCCCCCCCCCCGGGGCGTATTTAGGGGTTGTCAAAAGGAGGCAATTGCCTCCCTTTAGAAATTTTTTTTAATTTTTATGATGTATTTTGTGGTTGAATTTAAATATAAAACATATAAAGGGGAATAAAAATCAATAAAATTGTTATTTTTTGGAAAATATACAGCATTATAATTTAATTTTGCAAATAAAATATCATTAAAATTAAATTTATAGTTCCTTTCCTCCAAACAAATTTCTTGCCCCCCTTTAGAAAAGTTTCTGCATACGCCCCTGCCTCCCCCCCCCCCCTTGGTACGCCGAACAAATCTACAATCGCTCGCTCTCTTTTTACATGCATGTATGATTAATTCGTCTCAAATGCAAAATTTAGTATATTATTTGGTCTGATAACCTTAATCTTAACTCAAACTAAATTTAAACTAGCCCTCGTTTTGATACCTCAGCCTAACATTTTTCTGTCTCTAACGTATCCTCAACTAAGATATATCTAAAGCAAACCGAGTGGATAGATGTAATATCAGTAAAAATGTATATTAGGCTGCGGCTAGTAGAATAAAAGTTTTGACGAAAAATTGGACGCATTTAAATAACATTGAGGCGGCTAGTGAGAAAAAAAATTAAACAATTATTTAAAAAAGCAAAAAAAAAACAACATCAACAATTTTTTGAGGGTTTTGTAGAGAATTTTCTTGCGATAACACCTAGTTTTTTTTCCAATGCCTCCAATTTTTTTTAAACCGCGTTCAAAGTTCAGAAATAAATTTACAAAATTTTTTTTACTATTAATTTTCCAAAAAATCAATTAGCATATTAAGATTCCTTATAAAAAAGATATAAAAAAAGTTATTACCTATAATTATTAACAATTAACTATTAAGTTATATAGGATCAAAAAACGGATTTTATGACGAAAACCATTAATTTTATGAAAATATAAAAAAACTAAATATTTAAAAAACAATTCAAACCCCTTTAATAATGAATATTTCCGTTATCTACATATAATTCTAAACTTTTGTTCAGGGATTGGGACCGGTACCGGATGGGACCGAAAACCGCGGTACTTGGAGGGTCGCTCGGTACCGGAACCGGTACCGGTTTTTGTATTTAAAAAACGGTTCCGCGGTACCAAAATATATTAATAGCTTAAATATTTTTAAATTATAACATAGTGCCTGGAAATCTACACTAAGTAGATTGATAGCATTCCACACTAAATCATCTAATTTGCAATATAATCTAAGCTTAAGCTCAGTAATCAAAATATTATTATAATATTGGTTTGAAGATGTAAATCTTACATATAATTTAAAAAATTTAATTTAATTATGAAATAAAATATTTAAGCTAAAATATTAATAAGTTATATATTTTAGTAATATATATACATAAATAGTAAAATTTTATTAATTTTAGTTTAATTTTTTATCAGAGATTAAATAATTGTTGTACCCCGTGGTACCGGAACCAGTACCAAGTACTAGTACTTGAGCTGAGCTGGTACCGGAACCGCGGTACTAAAAATTTCGGCGATACCAATTTTGTTACTAGCCATAGGTTTTATGATATAGAAGCCCAAAATACCCCAAAAATTAAAAAATCTCAACTTTGACACCAAATAACTAATAATTTAAGGCATTGGCTAAAATTCTGATTTCATATTCGTAATCAGCGCCAAAAACTTGACCAAAAACCATAGTTGCCATGAATAATGCTTACGGTCGTCTAAATTTTGTTGTCCAGTGTAATTTGTTAGGCATATCCTAAAACGACCAAAAACCCTAAATTCTCATTTTTTAATATTAGCCGCTAATTTTTTTTTGTTTTAGAAATACTTTTACAATTTTGAAAGAAGTATTAGCCGCAGCCTTATGTGCATTGTCCGGCAACTATTGCTCTATATGCTTCTATAAAAATTATAACAAAAAAGATTGGAAAAATGATTAAAGTGTCTCTGGTCTAAAAAGAAAAATGGCGCATATAAAAAAATGTAAAAATACAGCAATTATATCCTTAACCAAATCACCTAGTTTACATATAAAATAATTTTAAAAGGTGATAGTTCTTAAATTAAAAATAAGCACAAAAATTGCACAAAATGGTGTCATTTTTATAGGAGAGTGCAAAGTACCAATATGTTCGGTTTTTGAATTAAAAAAGGTGTATTTGGCAGAGCCTCCGTCATAACATAATTTTAATGCCATAATTAATCTAAGAATTTTACTTAGATAACTATAATTGTACATCATTTACCATTTATATTGCTTTATTGCAAAAATAATACGCATATTGTTTATTATCCCCTAGAAATGGTTATTTAGACATTTTTTTATGACCGTAAAAATATGTTAAAGTAAAAATTTGAAAATAAAATTGTTATATTTTTTGACCACTTTTATCGCCAAAATTTAGCCTTATTTTCTTTATAAAAGCCCTCCTTATCTTTTTACATAATTAAATACCTCACTTTTTATTAAACAGCCATCTATATATATGGACACAGCTCAATCGACAATATAAGATTTCACCAGAACACATATGATTTAATGGGTTTGTTGAAAATTTAAATTTAATATTAGATTGGATAATTGATGAGATCAAATATACAATAAATATACCTTGTCTTCAAGAAAGTCTTATATATGGGTTAACCGGTGCGACCATTACTTCCACTTCCTATTTTTTGGCAACTAGTATACCGATTTATATAAATTTTAGGTAAAACAAAAAATGTCAAATATGTCTGGTTAGCAACGTTTGGGACCATCTATTTTGGATATTTTTCCACATGTCGAATATATCAATATAGGGAAAATAAAAAATTGACATTTACAGATAAGATTGAGCAATATAAAAATAAATGAGGTTTTATGATTTAATGAATTATTATTGTATGCATTAAATTATTAATAAGAGTGTTTTATTATCATTAAAAAATTTGAATTTTTGTTTATTAACCAATGTTATTATTTCTCTGCAGTCTAGCTTAATAATGGCACATATAATCTTAATTTTTAACTTTAGCTAACTTAGTAAAACACATCACTTAAAAATTTAAAATAAAGCCTCTTTGTGTGCCTGTACTGAATGACTAAATCTAATATTCTTTGATAATTGTTGTGTCTTTTAAATAAAAATTTGTATAAATTAAAAATCATAATTATAAGACACTTTTGTAAAAATAAGTTATACTTTAACTATTTGGATTTAAATACTTTTAAAATATGTATTAACCAAACTCTACCTTTGGGAAAAATAAAAGCTTGTTCTCATATTTTCTATAGTATAATTACATCAAGCCATTTGGCTATATTTGAGAAAATGCCCTGTCATTTTAAATGTGCAAAAAATTTAGGTACCCCTTTTATACTTTCTTTTAAAAATTCAGAATTTAATCATGATTTTTAAATTAAATTAATTCAATTTAAAATACCAATAAAAATAGCTATTTATCATATACACCTACAATTGTTTTAAAACACAATCCATTAAATAAAATTATTTATCTTAGGCCATGTGCAAAGTGAGTTTTTCCGTAAAATTTTATTTTTTTTCATAAAATTTTTATTTCAGAAAAAGCATTCATTTTATGCGCATATTTGGCAACTTTTTTAAATTTACCGTTTTATTCCAAAATTTTAAAAAAATAAAAACCGTGCCCTTAATTATGGAGCGGCGAATTGCTTGTCCTAAAACATAAAGCTATTGTCCTACTATTTGATGCCTTCTCCTTTTTAATTCAAAATATTGATAGGCATACCAAAATTTCTTTGAGTAGGTGAAGATTAGTCGGAATTTGAGATAGTTCACACAAATTTTTTGATTGATTTTTAAAGTCTTGTTTTCTAGAAATTTATTAATATACAGAATTATGATCAAAAAAGTGTGAATTCTCAAATTTTCTCAGTATTTATGTTAAATCGTTCTTTTTATTTTTTACTTAAAACTTTATTTCGAATCAGGGCGCGTTCAGACTAATTTAATTTTTTTTTTAATTTTAAAAATTTCGAATTTTTTGAAATTTTATTATTTTTTTTGTTAAAATTTCTAAAAAAACTTTTTTTAGAACACTCTTAAAATGCTTATAACAAAAATTGTTTTTATAAAAAAGCGTTCAATGTCAAAAGGTAAAAATTATTAAAAAATAATGAGTCTGAACGCGCCCTTATATAAAAATGGTGTAATTTACTAATATAAAATTATCTACTCCTTCAAGGTAAAAGATAAATATCAAACAACTACCATAAATAGAATGGACAATTTAAAAGTAAAAGGGCGTTTAACTTCTATCAATAAAATTTATAAATGAGCGCGTTCAAACTTGTTTCATTTTTTTGAAAAATTTTAAATATTTTTAATTTTTTTTTTAATTTCTTAAAAACTTTTCCTTTTTTTTTGGGTGAGGAGCATTGATGCTATGCAACGACGTTCATAACCCATAGGGTCAATAGGATTAAGCGCGTCTCTCCGCCAATACCATAATGTTTATCGAAATGGCGCCGCATTCTCCGGAATATTATAGTATGCAGGCTTTACAACGGCAAAAGTCGAAGGCCAGAGTCATTCACCTGCTAAAACAATGCCCCCTTGCCCTACATCTCTTGAAAGAGACGACCCGTCAGGGCATAGCCCCATTCAGCCCTGTCGGGTACTAGACAATCGCCTAATCAAGACTAAGAGCTAAAGAATTTCGCCAGCAAAATGACAATATTTAATTATAAAATTTGAGACTCAGAAAGCCCTAAAATATCACTTAACAATATATTATCACATTTATTTGAAGATATTAATTCATGCAAGTATAAGAGTTTAAATTCATGCAAAGCAGTGCAGTGGAGAAAGAAATGAGCAAGTGGGTCATTAACTACTGATTTATAACACGGACAGTCGAAGTCACTTGTAACCAGCCTTAATAGTCTTGCTTTTTTAAAATTCCACCAATTACCTATCCCATATGAAGCAGAAGTTTGCAGCCGAAAGAAAACTCTATGCAATCAATACTTTTTATTTTTTTAAAGAAAAAATAAAAAGGGTTGCTGTACGATTTAAATAATTCGTTTTTATACTTACTTTCGCTAAAACTAGTTTTGCCAAGGTTTAGACCAAATAATTTTGAAATAATTTTTGGGTCTCCATCAAATGATATTTTGTTTTTATTAAAATACCTAGAATAACGCGAAGCCCACGTCTATTTGCAAGAGTTAGGTTTGATAAGACTAGATCTTTTAGAAAAACTATTTAGATGCTAATTAGGGCGATTTTAGACTCGTTTCATTGTTTTAAAAATTTCAAATTTTTAAAAATATTATTTTTTTTTAAATTTTTTAAAAACTTTTTTTTTTCGAGCTCAGACTTGTTTTATTTTTTTAAAAAATTTTAAAAATTTCGAATTTTTTAAAATTTTACATTTTTTTTAAACTTTTCTTTCAGAAAAACTATTTAAATGTTAATAACAAAAATTGGCGACTTTTTTAAAAAAGTATGTCAAAAATTTTAAAATTTTTTAATAAAATAAAATAAATCTGAATGCACCCTTCAAAAAAACTTTAAATGCTAATAACAAACATTGGCACCTTTTTGTAAAGCGTTTAATGTCAAAAAATAAAATTTTTAAAATTTTTTTAAAAAATGAAATGAGTCAGAACGCGCCATAGCTATTTTACCGTGCTTCAAATAAATATTGACTATTTGCATTTGTAAATTTTATTTTAAATTTTAAACAAAAGAAATATTTTTTGAACGTAATTTAATAAGCCCTCAGAATTTTTTAATCATATTTTTTAACTATCTCTGGCCATTATTTTATATGTTTGAATGAATATTTTCATGCTCATATGAAATTGCACGATGTTTTTATTATGATTTATGATTAAAAGTAAAATTGAATTGAAAGGAATATGGAATCCTTTGTGTGTTCCATTCAAAATTGATAATCAGATAGATTACGAAGCTTTTGAAAATAATTTTAAAAAATATTTAAAAAAGGATATTAAAGGTTTTATTTTATATGGGACTACAGGTGAGGCACCATACATAAGGTTTTTATTATATTATATTTTCTAACCATTTTTTGTCAACAACATTTGGTTTTATAGTCTGGAAGAAAAAATTAGTTTGTTGAAATTTACTAAAAAATTATTGGGTTCAAAATCTAATAAACATATCATTGTTGGAAGTGGACTTGAATCAACTTATGAAACAATAAAGTTTACTAATGTTTTGGCAGATCATGGTGCTAAAGCAGCCTTAATTCTCCCACCATTTTATTTTAAGGGTGGGTTTATAAATGATCAATATTATATCAAGCATTATCATACAATTGCTGATCAATCCAATATACCCATTATTATTTATAATATGCCTAAATTTACAGGTGTTAATTTATCTTTAGATTTAATTTTGGAATTAGCTAAACATCCAAATATATTTGGCTTGAAAGAGTGTGATCCAAACATTGTCAAATTAGTTCAAATACAATATGCAATTGAAAAACATTCAATATCTGAAAAATTTTCAGTTTTAGTAGGTTCTGCAAGTATGATATTTCCTTCAGTTACTCTTAAATGTTCAAATGGTGGCATATGTGCCTTAGCAAACCTTTTCCCCAACCTTATATCTTATATGTATAATAATATTTTATCTCAAAATTCTGCTTTTACTTCTTACCATAGTAGCAATCAAAACATTGATATGAAAGCCCTTCACAAATTTATTCTCACATCAAATGAACTTGTCAGTAATATGGGTATACCAGGATTTAAAACAGCTATGGATTTGTTAGGCTATCAAGGTGGATATCCAAGGTCCCCTTTTAATCCAATGGATAAAGTGGCTACACTTAAAATTAAAAATCATTTGGATAAATTTCACAATTTTTTGGCTCTTGAATCTCTCAATATAGAACCTTAATGTATAAAATTTTACTCCTTTAAATTATTTATGAAATAAATGTTTTTTGCTATACCCATATAAAAAATGAAAATTTGGAGAACCAATGGCATAAACTTGTAAACTATTATAATGAAGAAACCTGTGTATTGTTTATAACATGTTCAGAGGGGTAAACCTAATCTGCACCCTCCCTCCTTTGCTAAATGGTCAAACTTTGATTATTTTAAATAAAAATTTTTAATTTCTAAAATTCGTTTTAATTGTGTACCAATCAGATTTGTCTACCAATGTTATTATAAATTTATGGTTGCTATTGTTAATTATCTAAACAGACTTAAGAAAGCGCCAGCCTTTAAAGGAAATTTTTTTATTAAATTTTTCATTAAAAATTTTAAAGGGCCAAAAAAAATACGATTTTTTGTATGAGGCCTATTTAAAAAGCCCCACTTTTTTAACACATAAGAGGCTTTTTAAAGGGCTTACATAATAGGTTAAACTCATTTTTTTGTTTTTACTAATAAAAAGGGGGTTAGCTTAAATTAAGAAAATATTTATTTGTAAGGGCACGTGCAAAGTGAGTTTATATTTTTGTAAAATTTTTAAAAATTTCAAAAATTTTATTTTGTAATCTTTCAAAAGTTGCCAAATTTGACATAAAAGCTTTTTGAAAAATAAAAAATATTCGAAAAAATTAGCCAAAAAACATGGGGCTATTGTTGAAAAATAAAAACGAAATTGCCAAAAATGGGGCCTTTTTTTTGGAAATGTGTTTTAAAGGGTTTTTTGTTAAAATATGAGCTATTTTATCCTTTTTTGCCCCGAAAAATGCCTGTTTTTATTCCCTTTGGCCCACTTTTTTCAGCACTGTATCTAAGTATGAATTACCAGAATTTTTCACAAATTGTAAATTAATTTTGGTATTCACAAAAATGAACTTTTTTAAAATATTTGTATTAAAAATGACCTTTATATAAAAATAAAGTCACATATTCAACTAAAATTAATAATCTTTATAAATGTTTGCTAATAACCCCTAACACAGGTTGACAAACATCAATGTCAGAAAAAAAAGTTTGAATAAAAATGGTACGGCCCGAAAGTTTTATATTGCAGGCTATAAATTTGCTCGTAGATTATCTATAAAATAGAGATATCATTTTATTGTAAAAATTAAATAAGAAAGCAACATACGTTATGAAAAATTGGCCCAATTCGTTTTAAATTTCAACCAGGCCCGGCCAGGCACATAGGCAGAATTTTTTCTAAAGGGGGGCAAGAAATTTTAGGAGAAAAATTAACGAATTACATTGTTGCTTAATGAATGATCATATTATGACTAGCATAAAATATTTATTTATATTGCATCATGATTAAATTAATGTATGACATAAATTCAAGAAAAATTTTATAACGAAAATAAAAATATTTAAGAAATTGATATTCTTCTAGGATCTATTGAAAACCACTCTAAGGTTCGATCTATTAATTTAGTGTTATCTATTATTTCTTTAAAAGTATATAAAAGTGAAATGCATTGTATTAGAATACCTGGTGTTGAATTTTGGTGTTTATATCAAACAGCTTAACAACGCAGTTAAGATTTAATTGCTATTTTGATATTAAATTGACCTATAGTTATAGTTAATATAGCAGTTGTTTTAATGAAATTTTATTATATATATTTAATTGCAAAATCAATATTTAATTTATATCAACCAAAAAATACATAAATATCAATTATAAAATAAATTATAATATTAAAATATACTTTTTTCTTAGAAGGCTCATTTTCTCTGGGTTTTTTGTGGAAATAGCCAAAAATTTTGTTCTGTTTACCGGTATTCATAGATTTAAAATATCAGATGAAAAAACATCAGTTTTAATATATTAAATTTGAAAATTATTTTATTAATATGGGGTAACCTATTAACAAATAATTATCAAAATTTTCATATTAGATTATGCTTAAGATATTTTTAAACACTAGGCGCATAAATTCAATAGTAAAATAAAAAATTTAATTATTATAACAAAAAGTATATTACTATTTTATATTTTTAATAGATAAAACATTTACAATTATGAAATATAATTATTAAGTTGTATATTACATGTTTATTTTATTATGACAAAAACACGTAATAGTACTTAATGATAATTCAGAAAACTTAAGTTAAATTTTGATAATAAAGCCGCAAAATTGCCAAAAAATAATAAATATACCAGCATATATTCCGATTTCTGCTTAATAAATAAAAATTAGCGTTAAATTGCACAAAAAAAATAAAAAAGCTATTTCTAAAGAAGGGCAACGGTCCCCCTTTGCCCCCCCCCCCCCCCCCTCAATACGTCCCTGGGCCCGGCTCATGTTAGGCAAGTTCTGACCAGGCCTGGTTCACAAAAAACATTACTGAAATTCATATAATATTGAAATAAGATTTTGGTTTCACTATATCTTTCCTCAAAAGGAGGATCATTAGGGCTGACTTGTTGATTTTGCCTTTAAATTAAACAGGGGTTTTGCTTGGCTGGTGTCTAGATTTGGCGCGAGTCTCACTTTAGATAAATCTACAGAGACTATTACCTAATTAGGCCAGTCAGCGTAATTAATGTGGTTCTGTACTTCCACTATTTTACAATTAATTACATATAATTAAAAACCAAACCATTGGCGTGTAAGACAGCACTGAGTTAACTGAAAACTTTTTATTGGACCTAATCTTAGCTTAAATAATTGTTTGGCAAGAATTTTATAATTTAAATATATTAGTTTATTTGCATAACAAAACAATTTTCGAATTTCTTAAAAATTTAATTTTTAATAGTCATAAAAATGTCAATAATTCTAAAAGACAACTAAAAAGAGAATTTTCTCATTGGCATGAAAAAACAATTTAATTAATTTAAGCGTTACAAGTTAATTGTTGTTTTAGCATTAAAAATGTTTTTACAAACATAATAAAAAAAACAATTTTTTTTTAAATTCCCGAAAAACTAATAATTGTAGGGGTTACATATATAATTCAAATTGTCACCGCAGACCACACGATTTATTATTGTATTATATTATTTCACAGATGAATGCAGTCGAATATAGGAGTTTTTGCATTTAGGATATTTTTAGACTGACATATTTATAAGGCTGCCCAATACATCTATTATCAAATATGGGCTAATCGACATAATTTTTTTAATATTTTTTATTTTTATATATAGAGAGTCATTTAATACAGCAATAGACAAAAAAAATGACCGTAAATTAATATACATATTTTTTTAAATAGTTGTGCATTATAAATAACTGGAAACCCAAAAATATAAAAAAGGTGTTTTTTTTTAAATGTGTAAAACGTTGTTAACAGCCTTGATAACATCGAGGGTTCTTCCTCGTTTGTAAAGTTATATTGTTTAGGCAAAATTTCGTTAATTTTAAGCATAGATGCAAGCGACATACATTATCAAAAAACACACTTGGAGATCCCTAATTTTTTTTTTGGGTGAGGCATTGAAATTGCTATGCGGCGACGTTCATAACCCCTAGGGTCAATAGGATTAAGCGCGTCTCTCCGCCAATACCATAATTTCCATCGAAATGACGCCGCACTCTCCGGAATATATAGCATGCAGGCTTTACAACCCTGGCAAAAGTCGAAGGCCAGAGTCATTCACCTGCTAAAACAATGCCCCCCTTGCCTTACATCTCTTGAAAGAGACGGCATACCCGTCAGGGCATAGCCCCTTTTAGCCCTGTCGGGTACTAGGCAATCACTTAACCTAGACCAAGAGCTAAAGTTTTCGGCCAGCAAAATGACAATATTTAATTATATTTAAAATTTGAGATTGATCAAAAAGCCCTAAAATATCAGTTAACAATATATTATCACATTTATTTGAAGATATTAATTCATGCAAGTATAAGCGTTTAAATTCATGCAAAGCAGAGCAGTGGAGAAAGAAATGAGCAAGTGGGTCATCAACTATTGATTTACAACGCGGACAGTCGAAGTCGCTTGCAATTAATTTTAATAATCTTGCTACCACCAATTATCTGTTCTCATATGAAGCAGAAGTTTGCAGCCGAAAGAAAACTCTATGCAATCAATACTTTTTAATTTTTATCAAGAAAAAAAAAAGGGTTGCTGTACGATTAAAATAATGTGTCGTTTTTATACTTACTTTCGCTAAAACTAGCTTTGCCAAGGTTTAGACCAAATGATTGTGAAATAATTATTTAGGTCTCCATTAAATGATATTTTGTTTTTATTAAAATACCTAGAGCCGCGAAGCCCACGTCCATTTGCGAGACTTAGGTTCTGATAAGACAAGTTCTTTTATAAATGTTTTACTATACTGAGATTTTAAAAAAAACGCACGGATTTTTTTTTTTTTGCATAAACGTCAAAAGTTCTAATATTGAGGTCTAAGTACAAGTGAAGTTTAGGCCCAATTAGTCTTTTTCCAAATTTTCCGATCATCCAGCGAATGGCTTGATCGTGAGTCTTAGAAAGCAGGGACAATGATTTATTAGAGAGAAGACCAAATAATTCCGCTCCATAAGTTAGAATGGGTAATGACTGAAACATAAATATGAGATTTAACATTTATTAATATGGAGCTGGACCGCAGGAACGGCTTAGAGATGAATAGCCTTCATTCCCCTTAACGCCCGCTCCTCAATAATCTTGTCGAAATTAAAGTCCTCATTTATTAAAAGACCCAGATATCTATAGTTTGATACCTAAGGTATAAAATTCCCCTGAATTGACCACTCGCACGGAGTTGAATTTAAGGGATTACAACGTTAATGTGAAACAGTAAATTTTATGTAATTTTTATATTTTTGTGGCAAATTAAATCAGAAAGTAGCTATAATTGTAAAAGGCAAATTTGCAAAAATTAATATTCTGCTGGCCCTTAAAAAGGCAGTTTCTAGTTTATAGACAGTTGTACTTTAGTATGTTGCCTTAAACTTGAAAATAAAGAACTTACAATGAATTTTTTAAATTGTTTAGCACTAAAATTTGTTCTGACCGACATGTTTTTCATGCTCAGCTCGGCCCGCTAGATTCTATGGCTTGGCACGGAGCCGTAGCTAGACGGGGGCAAACCTGGGATGGCCCCCTTTTTGACCGGCTTTTTAATTAAATTAAAAATGTAGGATGTGCTACGTATGTACTAAAGGTCAAAGTCGGGACCCAAAGCCGTCGGGTTGAAGTTTAAAAGGGGCCGGGCGGGGTAAAATTTAAAACAGGACCGAACAATCCCTGCTTAAATTAGAAAATAGAATTAAGGGCCGGGCCCAACCATTTTTTATATCTTATTTTGCCCTATTGACATTAAATTTTTTTTTACTGTTATGAAGGATTAAGAATTATGAATTTATTATCATACAATATGTACTACTTCTATACTATAGTTTGTATTTTATTGATAATTTTGGAGCAAAAATTTATTGCTGGCAATATAAAATTTCCGGGTAATAAAAACCGTTTGACCAGACTGAGCCAAAATTAAAAACACCACCGATTAAATATTAAAATTCGGGAAACTTTAAGTGCACCAACCTATGAAAATTCATTTTTTTAAAACATATTATTTAAATTTTATTTCTTCCTTTTCGTGTTAACCCACTATTTTTCTCCAAGCACTAGTTCTCTATTTTGTCTATGTAATTTTTTGTTTTATTGTTCCTATGTATTTGATTCAGCATCCTTTACCTGTAAACTTTACCCCTTTAAATTTACTAAATTTGTCTATTCATATTCTCCACTTAAAGCATTTTTAAAATGTATTTGGATCCATAATGAGAAATTTTTAATTTTTATTAATAAACTTATTAGTGATTAAAAACACAATAATCTAAAGTCTATATTCGTATAACTTCAAATTGTAGGAACTTAGAAATAGAAAATGGGAAATAAAAAAAATACGGTGGTTTAGATAATATTACACAGGTCAACAAATATCAATGACACACCGTATTTAATAGAAATATAAAAGAATTTATCCCCATGACGTATCTCATATATATATTTCGTTTTTCTTAGTTTCTTCCGGCTTTGGCTCTTTACAACCGTCCATATCAAAAAAATGGCCTTTTTTGACCAAATTGAGAGATCGAGAATACCCTAAAAAGATAAAATTTAAGAATCTTTTTTTTTTCATATAAAATTACCTTGTAACTTTTATTTATCATATCAAATAATGAGAAATAAAATTTTTTAGTATATCAAGCTCTTATATCAGCATTTAGATAGTACAAAATATTTCGCGTCCAAACTTAAATACGATATCGTTTTTTAATAAAAGTAAGTTTAAATTTAACAGTTTAGTTGTTGTAAAAATGCAAAAAAAAATAATTCAATTTTTTTTTGTTTTTAAATTTTTTTTGTTTTTTTCGCAATTTATTTAAAATTTTCAATGTTTATAGCTGACTAAATAAATTTGATTAGAAAAAATGGTAAACGGATTTGATAATCCCTAAGATGGCAAGTTTGACCTCCGTTGTTAGCTCATAACTCTCAAAAATTTGTTGACCTGTGTTACAAGCGAACGTGAAATATGATAACATTGGACAAAGAAACCTAAATGAGTTTTACTGATATGCAAGTTTATTGAAAAAAGTCAAAGACCCTTTGGCCTTTTAAAAACTACTTGCTTGGCTAAGCTTAGTTCGAGTACAATAAAACGTATAAAATATTATTTGCGATCAATCAAGTCTACCGATCGGATGTCTGATTTCTGTTTACTAAACACTCATTCTAATTTGATCAAACATATAATCGTTGACAAAATTTTACAATGGATATTATCCACTCTTACAAATGTTTTGAATCAATTAATTCACGTTTTTAATCTAAGTTGAGAAAATTGTTACTCCTCATTAACTTTTATAAATTTAGCCAGAGTTACAGGCGCATGGTTCATGGCTTATGAGCTACCCCTCCTTTTTTAAATTCCAAGTAAGTTTCTAAGCACGTAGCAATTTGTTTATTAACATTGTTTCCAACAATTTATTCTTTTATTTTACAAATATAGCTATTCGACATTAAATTATTGCAAGCTTTCAATATTTACTACATAAACTAAAAAGTAATAAAATTTTAAACACTTTTGTTCGCTTGTTCAAAAGTCGTTTTCAATTAAAAAAAAATTCTGGGATTCAGATCTCCCACATATCCGATCGCAATATAAATTATTAGTCGAATATTAACTAAACACCATATCCAAGATTTAATATACCAAGACTCCAGAAAAATAATAAAATTGGTTTGTAATCCTATAAGCTTTATTTACCTCATACTTTTGCCATGGCTTTACTCCTTTTGAAGTTTTTATTAACTTGTAATAACACCAAAAGCTTTTCCCCCTTTCTCTTTTAACTATCAAAAAGCCCATTTTCTCAAGGCCTATTTTTCCTAGCTAAATTAATTCACTTAACATTAGGCAGTATTTTTTAAATAAATATGATTAATGAGTTGTAAAAGGCTTTTTGGTAAAATATAGGAAAAAGTCATTTTAGTTTTTTTAACGTGTGACTTATTAGAGATGTAATTTTTTGCCTTTTGTGCTATAACACCAAATAAATACGAAAAAATTTGATTTGTTTACCAATCAAAATTAGCTGTTATTATGATCATAAACTTAACCCTGAACTAGCCTAACGTTACCATTATGCTAACCTCACTTTAACCCTAAACTAACAATAAGCTGTACTACACCTAACCCTAAGCAAACCTCTAAAAACTTAAGCAAACCTAACCAATTTTATTTTAACCAAACGTTAAACTGACCCCAATCTATCTCACAATGTTGAGGACTTTATAGATTTTCATTACTTTGATTCGTTTTGTACAAATTTGGTTCCTACCAATATTGATCATAAATTTGCACATTTAGAAGGCTACCTTAACTCCCGCATCAAACAATTAGTTGGATTACCAATACTTGTTGTTGTTGTTAGTAGCCCCTGTTCGTTGGACCTAAAAAGTTAGATGTAGAAGTGAGTTTGAGTGCTGCGAGGGCTGGGTTAAGCCAAAGATCTATCGGGGAGATAGGAGGCCCCCGGTTTGGGCAGATGAGCCAATGTTCAATACTATCAGCGGATGATTTACAGTCATTGCAGGTATTGTTAAGAGAAGGGTCCATGCGAGCTCTAAAGTCTGCCAGTAGTTGACAGTGACCAGAACGAAGTATTACCAATACTTATAGTAATATAGCGTTTAATTGGCATAATTATAAATATTAACAAAAAAAATTCCTAAATTTTTAATATTATTATTTAAATTGAATTGTGCCGATGTTAAGATTTGTAAAAACTATTACAAGATTTTTGCCTACTACATTCAAAATACCTCATTTATTGACATAATATAACACAGGTCATCAAATTTTTGAGAGTTATGAGCTAACCACAGAAATCAAACCTGTTATAGTAGGGATTCTCAAATCCGTTTGCCGTATTTTCTAATCAAGGTAAAAAGCAGGGATTGGAACCGTCCGAAAAATTTCACTGGTTCCGGTTCCGGTTCCAAAATTTTTCGTGGAACCGGTTCCGGTTCCATTTCATATTTTTTTCCTACGGTTCCGGTTCCGGTTCCGGTTCCAAATATTTTTAATTACAAAATGTAGTGTGCACGTGTGTATATATATAAAATATACCGATAGGATACAAAAGTACATATCTTTTATTTACAATAACAATATTTATATATATAATCATATATAATAAATTTATTTTGTTAAATCATTATTTAATTTAATTAACAAAATAGCTTGTAAAAGTTCTTTTGATGTCTTCCCCCTTATATCCGATAATATAAATTTAAGGGTCGAAAACAACCTTTCTACACTAACCTAAAAATAACAAAATAAAAATATACCTGTGTTGCGGGAACACTAAGTAGTATTTTTGAAATTTGATAAAGCTGGGGAAATTGGGCTGATGCCTTTTCCCAAAAAGCGATTATACTAGTAAATTCTTAACTATAAGGAAGATTTTCAAATTCTGATATTTGAGAATCAATTGATTTATAGGTATCGAAATTAACGAGATTCACTTGACTTGAGTGATTTTTGAGATAATTATTAAATTCTTTATCTTCCTTTATACAATCAACGAGGTCTTCATCAATTATTTCTAAGCTCTTATCCTCCAGAATCAACATTTTATTCCAAAGTTCTTTTAGATGAGATCGAACCTCAGCTTTTTTCTGAACCGATAAAAGACCTTTGTACCTAGGATCTAAAAATATCGCTGCCAGTAAAACAGGAGATTTAAGGTATGCAGACTCGCTTTTTTCCATATCAGAATAAATAAAGTAAATGAATATAATTTAAAAGAGATTCTAATGTTTAGTGGTTCAAGCGACGGCTTATACGTTTGGGCTTGATGGGTTCAATTCTTGGGTGGAGAATTTTTTTATATATTTAATATGTATCTATTAAATAAATTTAAGTTATAATAATATAGGAACCGGAACCAGGAATCGGAACCGGAACCAGGAACCGGCGAACTTAGGAACCAGTACCGGAACCGGAACCAGAACCGGAACCGGAACCGAAAATTCAGGAACCGGTTCCAGGTTCCAGTGTGCGGTTCCAAAGATTTTGGATGGTTCCGGTTCTTACGGTTCCGGTTCCGGTTCCGGTTCCAATCCCTGGTAAAAAGTGAGCTATAAACATTGAAAATTTGAAAAAAAAATACAAAAAAAGATTCAAAAACAAAAATAAATTGAATTTTTTTTGCATATTCACAATAGTTAAACTGTTATATTCAAACTTCAAATAATATTTTTATTAGAACCCGATAATATCGTGTCGTATTTAAGTTTGGACGCGAAATATTTTGTATTATTTAAATGCTGATGTAAAAGTTTGATATACTAAAAAATTTTATTACTCATTATTTGAGATAATAAAATTAAATTACAAGAGATTTTTATATGAAAAAGAAATTTTTAAATTTTTTATTTTTAGCGTATTCTGGAGGTCGCAATATCTGTTAAAACCATTTTTCCATATGGACAGATCTAAGAGCCAGAGGCAGAAGAAACTAAAAAAATGATAAACATATATGAGATTAGGCCAACATGGGGATGCATTCTTCTATGTTTTCAAAAATTCGTTTTTCTGACATTGATATATTGTTGACCTGTGTAATATGATCAATTTTCAAATTAAATCGAATATTTTTTATCAGTGAATGAATTGCTACAAATTATCATCAAATTAATATTCATCTCCTGGGAAAACTGATTAATATCTATTTTCTCCCTTTAAATCAAATGAATTATAAAATATCTGTAATATTGATTTTGATTTGATAGCGCGTCAAAAGCACAGACAGGACAAAAGAAGTCAACTATAGTTAATTTACAAAAATATGCTCCCTATATACATCTTCAATAAATAATTTCACAATTGTAAATAAAAATTATTTATAACTATCAATTACAATTAAATATAATTGTCAGCATCAAGAGGTATTTATGGAAGCACAAAGTTAAACAATGAAAATCTATTTTGTGACCTGATAATTTGCAAAATCAAAGATAATATAATATGTAGTAAAACTATTAATAAATTTTAATAAAGTTAATATGGTCAGAGAAAGAGATCATAAATAGTAAAAAATAAATATACACGTTCTTGAAATTAATGTATGTCCACTTTGGATTTTTGTATGTTAAATGCTGGAGTGACCCAAGATTGACAACCACATTTTTCTCCTAAAAAATTAACTTTAAAACAATCAAGTTTGCTAAAATATTTATTAATATATTATGACAATATAAAACTTGATTAACTATTTTATTAATTAATACCTGCCCAATTAAATGACCCTAACTTTGCTTGGCATTTAGGGCAATGAATTTTGCCTGATATTATTGCACTTATTTGCTCCCTCATCCATACAAGAGGCTCAATAAATAAATAATCCTTGCATGTCTCATCTATTTCAGCTTCTTTATTCTGATCTTTAGGATTAAAGGTATACTCAAATGTGAGGTAGCCATAACTTTTGGTGTGGGTTAAACAGTTTGTATCATAAAAAAGGGCACGTCTAAATTAGATTAAATCAACAACCAACCTACATTGTTTACATTTGTAAACTTTACAAAAATTAGATGAGTCTGGTCCATCAAATAATGGATCTATGGCAAATATATTTGAGGGCATATCATTTGTACCTAAATAAGATTAACTAAATATATAAAAAACTAAAAAATTCATATGTCTCAAGCATATTTTTGGCAAATTGATTAAGCCTGAAAGCTTTGAAAACAGGATTGGAGGTATCTATGATGCAATTAGAAGATTTATATATCCTTAATTGTTTAATAAAGCCAGAATTAGGACTAAAATTAACAATATTTTAATCCCACCAAATAAGCCTCTTAGCAGAAATTTTTTCCAAACTTTCAGGCAAGCTGTAATTATGTTTTTTCATTAGGTAAGCTATCAAAATAGTAGCACTCCTAGAAACACCCTGAAAACTAATCATTGCAATTATTTAATATATACCAATGAATTAAAACTTTAGTTGGCTTGTGCTGTTCAATAAATTCTATACATTCATCAAAATATGCTATAATATTTTGATTTAATGAATCTTGTGAATAAATGTATTTGTAATGAAAGTCATAAGTAAATTTGGTGGGAAGAGGTTGAATGTCTATACAAAAATTAGAAAATTAAAACATAAGCAAAAAAATTTTATTAATTACCTATTGTTAAAATTGCACCAATATTCAGCTTTTTAAGCCGATCTGTATTCTTTGCCGCACCTATACCACCTAAGTATATATTTTCGATAACTTCATCTAAAGTCTCCATGTGAGATTTTAAAAATTTACGGCAAATTATCGAAATCTGTATATCAGCTGCGATCTAAAGAGTGTGAAGCATGCTTTGCGATGTGACACATAATGTTTGGCTACTGTATCACCCAACGATGAAATATGTTGCACAAAATATAGTAACGATTTGCCAAAAAAAGATAAACTTCTTTAAAGTATTATTAAACATAAGCTCTGATGGAGAAATATTAAATTAATTTATTTTTTAGGAAGCTGGCAATAGTAATGCAACAAAACCTGTCAGAGGAATTGAATTTAAAGATATTGTTAACTGGAAGAAATTTCTTGATGGATGGCCTAATCTTTTTATTGAAAACGTTAAAATAATGGCTGGGAAAGATGGTATTTATTGGTAATAATAATTTTTTTAGTTATTTTTTTAGCTAGCTTTCATTCACCTGAAGTCATTTTTGAACAATTATCTGTGATATATACACTTCCAAAATATATGGTGAGGTCATTTACACTTATATTGCCATATTTTCCTACTGCCACTATGGAAAGAGTTGATACAGAAGGACAAATTGCTACTGCAAATGTAATATTTCACGTATATTTATTTTATAGATTAGTTGTGTTATTTACTTGCTAAATAATGATTATTTATTAAAATTATATTTGTTTTATTTGAAAGTTATATGTTTTTAGTTATCAGGCCAAGGTCCTTTTGAATGATTTTATGAGAAGAGACACAAGTTAAGTTAAGATTTAAATATTGTGAATAAATTTTTAATTTTTTTAAATGTTTTGGTAATCTTTTCTTTATTTTTGTTATGATAAATGCCTTTTAGATTTGAAGAACTTAAAATACTGAAAGTTTATTTTATAAACAAATTTTAAACATCACAGTGATCATCAGAGACATTAGAAATGCCCTTTTTCTGAGACTTTAGGCCAAAAATGTTGCTGGTGTATTAAATTATATTTGATTGTGAAACAATATTTAAAGGCATAGTTAAAGCCATGGCTGGTAATTTGCTTTGATATTGAAATGTTTGGGCAGACGTTGAAACACTAATGAATGCCTTGTTCTAACATGAGTTCTAATATTAAATTGCATACTTAATTTAGCAATTTTATGTAAGATATAAATTAATGGGCATATATATTTTTTCATCAAGAGCATTTTTGCAACGAAATTGTTTATAATACAAGTTTAACATCATAGGACAGGGATCTAAATTAGCATCAGCTGTTTCTACAAAAGTTAGGCAAGATATATAGGGTGGGGGGGGGAGAGTGGCTTAGTTGCCACATCAATTTGGCATGTAATTGCAACCTGTAATTATACTTTTATGATAAAAAAACATAAAGAAAATAATTTTTTAAATTAACCCTCAAATAACCTGTTTTAATAAACAAACCTAAGGGGCCATTGTCGTTTAAAATTTATAATGCTTAGACTCTTGCCACACTCATTTCTTGCATCCCGTTTTCTTCCCGCGGACCTGCCAAGGTCATTATTTACGATATACATGCCTTGCAGGAACGCTTCTATTTTTCGGAAAAAGTTATACCAAGGTATATTTGTTTTTTTTTTCAAAAAACTGTATTTTACTTTTTACTATCACGTAGATGATTTACCCTAGAGCTATGTGTCGTCGCTTATTGTCAACTTTTTATATAATTTACCCTAAATTATTATTTGCGAACTATATGACTGTTTGTGTAATGCGTTAATTGAATAGTTATTTTTATTTGCATTGTTGTGCCCAGGTGTGGGAGGTGCCTGATTTGGAACCTCCATTTGTAATCATTCTTGCCTATATGACAACATATCCCACCCACCCACACAGACATTTCCCACGTCTGTTTTATTTGTTAGAACCGCCCCACCCCCACTCTAGAATCCTTCACAATATTTTTGCGTTTTTAAGGTGCTAATTGGCCTTAAATAGTAAATTCCTTGGTAATTTGTTTATTCATAGCTGAAATGTTATGAATCAACTTATTATTTGCCCTGCCCGACCTAATCAATTATATATCTTCGCGCCCCCTCGGTTCATTTTTGAATAATTAACCCGGCCCATATTTTATAAGGCCAGAGACCGTTATTAATTTTTTAGCCTTCGCCTACCTATGAGCCGGCTGGACTTCAACTGAATCATATTTCCGACGAAAAGCTTTGGTTTAATTATGTATTTCTCAGAAAGCTCGAAGTTGGTTGCGCAATAAAAAATAATTTAATTGCATTCTAACCGTTGTTACCTTTTTTTGTGGCATATACTATATGTAATGTATAATAAATTGATGTTTGGATGTATCAAATTACAAATTTCTTGCCAATCATTCTCCATTATATTATTTTAAGTTTAAATGTAATCAGAATTTATGACCATTTATCAAAATTGGTTAAATATCTCATTGTCCGTTGATTGTTTTAATAAAAAAAATGAATGCTTGTTCAAATTTAGGGGCGCGCCAAGCCCTTTAGAGCTTAGACTCTTTTAACCCGACAACTAATAAATGTCGAATGTGTGTTCTTTTTAGCTCGCCGGCGACTTAAATCTTTTAGATTTTCATTTTAACCATGTGTTTTGCCGCATTCAGCCTGAGTAGGTGACTAAGTAGAATTAAAGATATTGTAGATGTGTGTTATACTTTTTTTGTAAGGAATCAATAAACCGTCTAGGGATCTATAAAATTTTTTGCACGGAAGATTTAAATATCGAGCCACACAACGTTTTATTTTGACAACTATAAGGTTAGAAACGGCTATCCCGCTACTGGTTTCTCGATTATTGACGCTATCCGATGACCACATCATAGTTTTCCCCGACGAAGGTGCTTACAAACGCTTCCACCTCAGCTTCCCGACCCCGATGTATGCCGAAGACAAATTCGTCACTTGCATCAAAGTCCGTGTCGGAGCCTCCGGGCGGCGTGTCACCATTAAAGAAGGTTTTTTTAAGAATTCATCCATGGCTCGTTTATCAATAGTCCTTATTATAAAATTGAAACTGAGGTTAATGTTGAGACTCAAGTGTTTAACTCACTTATTTTGAAGGTACAAAAACAAAAATATGTAAAGTTTGGGACTAATTTTAATATAAGTGGTAAATTTTTAATTTTATGAGCGTATAAAGATCATTAGATTGCTGAAAAATTGAAAAAAGATTAATTACACAGGTCACCCAAATTTTGATAGTTATGAGCTAAATACAGAGATCAAACCTGCCAGGGATTTTTTTAATTTTATGAGCGTATAAAGATCATCATATTGCTGAAAAATCAAATAAATATTAACACAGGTCAACAAATTTTTGAGAGTTATGAGCTAATTACAGGGATCAAACCCGCCATCTTAGGGATTTTCAAAACAGTTTACCGTTTTTTCTAATTAAAACTAATAAATCAGCTATGAACATTAAAAAATTTTGAAAAAATTTTAAAAAACAAAAATAACTTGAAGTCACAAGTATAAATCAATCAAATCAAATGTAAATGTTGAAATATAATCAGCTTTGCGTTTCACAAAAGTCTTAATATGTATAAGAAAAGAACTTTTAAAATAGAAAGCATATAACTTTAAAAAAAAATATATAATTTTTTAATCTTCGATTCTTGTTTAATAAATTATTTTAAAATTTTTTATATTTATAAAATTTACATAGGATAAAACTGACATTAAATCATTTAGTTTTTATCTATACTAAAACCGTTGTACAGCTACGAGTAATATAACTTCACTTACCCATTTTTTTCCAAATTTTATAATTTGATTCATATTTGTATCTGTCTTAAAGCTGCATATCGGTTATATTTATTAATGATCTAACAAATGCATTTTATAAGAATTTACAAGTGTTTTATTTAAATAGGTCCACAAATTTGTGTTGAACAGTATAGTATAATTTTTTTTTGAAATATTTAGGTGATCCAAATGGGAAGCATTGCATTATAGTCGACGATTTAGTTATGACTGGTGGAACCTTGCTCGAATGCGCAAAAGTTTATTTTTTAAATTTTTCTTTGAAACTTTTTTTTTAATAAATTTTTATACATTTTTAGACCAGTTCAGAAATTTAGAAATACTGGGAATATTGTATAAGGCTTCAAATGACAGGCTTTAAAATGTAACACTTTGCAAAGTAAATGGGTGTCAAACACAAAAATTACAAAATACATTTTGCTGAAAATAAGATTTACATACTACCCAATTAGACTGTATAATAAAAATAAATAATTATTAAACTAAAAGACAGGATAAAAAAGTAACTCGGATTTTCAACAGTGATATCTGCCCAATTTTTAAGCCTTTTTCTCTTGAGCCTGTTATCGTAGAAGTTGAATTATAACACAAATGACGTTATTAAATCTTGAGACTTAAAAACTAAAACACATCAAAATTTTATTAAATAATTAATTTAGTTAGCTTGTCAATAACAAAATTAAAATATAGTTTTATTTGATTTATTAAATTGCCCATATTTGGTTTTATATTTTCCTCAAAAATTTTTAACAGGAAAGATAGATAATACTTATCAAATCTGATTTGTGTAATGACTTTTAAATGTTTATAACAGGCTACTACCAATTGAAAACTAAGAACAATGTAAATCAGACATTAATATTAGTCTCACTAGTTGTTTGTTAAATATGAAAATGTTAAATATTGTCGCCATGATAGGTTTTGCTTAAACACGGTGCTACTCATGTAAGTGCTTACGTGACTCACGCTGTCTTTCCCAATCAATCCTGGAAATTATTCACTCATGCAGGCACTAATTTGAGTTCTCAGACGAAAACCTTCCACCTTCTTAACGGTATGTAAGGAAACGGCTAATTTGTGTAACTAACTTTAATGCTCATTGCAATTATTGATATTTATTGCTATTTAAGCTTGTATAATTTTGACTAATTCGATATTATTAATTTAGGAGAAGACGAAAAAGAAGCATATATCCAAGAAAAGGATCAAAACAACGACAAACACCATGACCACGTTAATTTTGCCCATTTTTGGATAACTGACTCCCTACCTCATGCCAAGGATGTCATTGCCAAACACAAACCATTTGAATTACTCTCCTTGGCCGAAGTGATAACTGAATCTCTCTTGGGGTATGACCTGTGTATGCATTAGGCTCTGTAAAAACGTTCTACCATTTTTTTTACGATTTAAACGTAAAATTTTTTTTAACTAATGTATTAATGGCGCTCAATTAAATAGAATTTGATTTTGGAATGCGTCAACATATATTAGTGTTATATTTTACATTGTAAAATTTTAATTTTTTTTAATATAAAAAATTTGCGATAAAAGTGCATATCTATTTTTTTATGGTCAACGTCGAAATGTTATTATTATTATTATTTAATTTTTAATATGAGGTTGGTCGAATTTATAGGATATAATTAATATATGCTTCAAAACAAAAAGTAGACATTATTTTACTATTTTCTAATTTTTTTATAAATTAATTTATTTTAATATTATTCAACAAGTAAAATACTCATTTAAATTAATTTTTAGGCCGTGATATAATTACTGATTAAGATTTTTTTATATATGTATATATATTATAATTTTTATAACTTTATATTATAGACTCTCATAAATAAAAATACTCTTGCAATATGTTATGCCATTTCATACTGACATTCATAATATTTTAATTTATTTATAGTAAAATTAATATGTGAAAAAAAAATAAAACGTGCTATAAATTGATATAAAAAATAGTTACTCGATTATTATTTTCAAAACGTTTGAATAATAGAAAAATAAATTTTAAGGGCTGTAGCAGGCTTGTTTTTCGCAACATTAAAATTATGGGTTGAGTTTGTCCCTTTTTTAGCTTTACATAACCATTTGTTCAAAATATATATTATAACAAACAAAAAAATAATTTTTAGCATTTTTGAAAATTAAAATTCAGCTCAACCATATATTTATTTATTTTAAAATCTTATTTCATATAATTGCTGTAATATTTAAAATTTAAGCTTTTATATATTTGTAAAATTTTTATTTTCGTATGATTTAAGGTCAATTAAATGTTTAGTTAACGATTAAATTACATTTTAAAGCGAGGTATTTTTATATTGTTTATCTGAACTAAGATATATGCAACAAAATCACAAATTAACAAATGAAATTTTCAAATATGACAAATTCAATGTTAAATTTTTTCTAAAGATTTAAACTATAAACTACTTTTATATTTTATTTATTGATTAACTTGATTTCAAGTTCAGTTTAAATAAACACGATATTTGTATCATCAAAATTTGTGCCATTGGAACTAAGAATTTAGTTTAATAATAATAAATGTTTACCAAATATAATTTAACAAAATTGATCCGAAACAAATTAAACTAATTATTAGCTATTTAAATAGGTATTAAAGATCAAAGTCGGTTCTTAAAAGCCCGCCCGGCCATGGCTCGCTTGAAAAACGGGCCGAGCCAGGATTAGCCCACGTGCAAAGTGAGTTTTTATTTTCGTGTAGGGGAGAGCGGGGCGAGATGGTTGTTTTTTCAATATTTGATCATAACTTTTTTTTAAATGATCTATTCAACCATGGTATATCTCAAAGGATAGGTATTTTAAAACTGTATTTAAATCATATACAACTTTAATTTAAACTGTTATATTTTAACAGATATTTCGAGTCAAAAAAATCATATTTTTCTGCCACTTTGCCCCAACAACGGGGTGAAGTGGTGTGTAAAGGGGGCGAGATGGTTGGTTAAAAAATTAGTTCATAATAAACAAGAAATAATATATAACGGGTTATTAGACATATTTATTACATAAGATAATTAAAACATATATTATGATAGCTTTAAATTTTTGAGAATCTCCTTTTCTTAGGCTTGTTAACAATAGGTTGGAGCAATTACAAACTCCCCTTTTAATTTTGTTTCAAGTTATGTATCCTACCTGTTGAGCACCTATAAGAGCTAATTTTTCTTGGACATTAAACTGTGGTCAGTCCAGTCTCATCAGCATTCCAGGCATTTTCAGGATTAATTTGTTTTCTGTGATTTTAATAAAATTGTCAAAAAATTTTGCTAGCTCAGGCAAGACCTGTGGCTTTAGGAAGCCTTAAAAAAACTCCCCTGTTTCTTTTGAAAAACAGAATAAACCAATCTTTACCAGTTCTTTCATCTATATTTAACTAAACCCTTTTCTTCTTTAGGAAAAAAAATATATTCATAGTACTTATTAGCAACAGCCTTAATTTTCTTCTTAAAATAGATTACTTTTTAGATATTTGGGCATATTTGTAATATTGCCGGTTTTTAAATCCTTTAGAGCTAATTGTATAGCATTTTCGTTTGGTAATCACGTTTTTCGCTTGTAATTTTTCATAATAATAAACAGCTGATAAAAATAAAAAACCACCTCACCCCCAACCACATCGCCCCACACCCTCTTTGATATATAAAATTAATACATTACAAATAATTTAGCGTTTTTAGGAGGCTTGACATATAGAATAGTTAAATAACACTTTGTTTCAATAGAAAAAACCTATTTTAATTAATTTCATTGATATTTTAATCAAGCGTAAAAACAATTAAAAGTTTTTTCGATGAAAAGTGCCCAAAAAACAGTTTATTTACCCTATTTTTTTAATAAGAGGTTTTTTAGATTTTTTTTTCTCATATTCAGGTTATGCTTATCAAAATATATTTTAGAACCCAATTTCAACCAATTTAATTTTACAGTGCCCAAAATATTTAAAAAAATCACTTCGCCCCATTCACCACCTCGCCCCGCTCTCCCCTACTATAAATTTTAAAAAACTAATTCAATTTTTTTAAAATTTGTTTATAAATTCATTTTAGAAGAAGTATTTTATGTGCACAAACCAAATTTGGCAATTTTTTAAAAACATGCGTTCATTTGCAAAATACAATTTTTAAAAAAGAATAAAAACTCACTTTGCACGTGGCTTTAGAAATAAAATAAGCCGGACGATGACACCAAATAAGTGAAAAAAAATTTTGTTTGATCAACGAAACAAAAATTAGCTTAGTTATTATAATCAAAACCCTAAAGCTTAACGCTACCGTTATGCTAACCTAACTCTAACCTTAAAATAACCACACTCTTATGCCACAGGTCAACAATTTTTTGGGAGTTATACAGAGCTTAAACCTGCTATCTTGGAGAATATCAAATCCGTTTACCGTTTTTCCTAATCAAACTTAGTTAGTCAGCTATAAACATTGAAAATTTTAGAAAAAAATAAAAAAGATTTAAAAACAATAATAAATTGAAATTTTATTTTTGCATATTCACAATAGTTAAATTGTTAAATTCAAACTTCAAATAATATTTTCATTAAAAACCGATAATATATCGTGTCGTATTTAAGTTTGGACGCGAGATTGTATTATTTAAATGCCGATGTAAGAGCTTAATATATTAATAAAATTTATTTTCCATTATTTTGATTAAAAATATAAGTTACAAGGGATTTTTATATGCAAAAAAGATTTTTAAATTTTATCTTTTTAGGTTATATTTAGATCTATCAATTCGGTCAAAAAAGGCCATTTTTCGTTACAGAAGGATCTAAGGAACCAAAGACGGAAGAAACTAAGAAAAACGAAAAATATATATGAGATAAAGCCATCATGGGGATGCATTCTTTTATATTTTCATAAAATTCACGTTTCTGACATTGAAATTTGTTGACCTGTGTATAAGCCACCCTAACACTAAGCTAACCTTACCCTTGTCCTAACCGTAATTATAGCTCACCCGAACCTTTAACCCTAATCTAACTTTGACCTAGCCTAACCCTGATCTATTCCACAATGTTGGAATATTTAATAGATTTTCGTTCGTTTCGTACAAATTTGGGTCCACCAAATTGATTAGCACAAAAAGGGCAATATTACATCCTGTACAATAATTTCAAAACATAATTATTTTTAATGGAAATTTCCCATTGGAGTTTGCCCCCATATTTTTTGGGGCTCGTCTTCTCCCCCTCCCATGAAAGGAACAAAATTTGCCCTATAGCTAATAATTGTTTTTATAGACGTCTTATTTCCAAATTTATATGCAACAGAATTAAATCCACTTTAGCAAACCTACTGTCTCCTCACCAACTGGGTTTGGGTATAGAAGGGGGCTGCGAGATTGCGATTCACGCCACCCGCCTTACCTTAGAATCGACAAAACGCTTTTAATTGCCTTGATCATTCTTAACTTATCGACTCTTTTTTAAGAACTTTTCCCCAATACCACAACTACATACATTTAAGTTATGGCATTGATTCAATATTGAAATTTGAGGATGTAATAATTTCTTCTTCACAGGGAGTTCAACAAGGTGACCCTTTAGGTCCGCCTTTGTTTTGCCTTGGGCTTAAAAACCTAATAGATGAAATATCTAATTCAACAAATCTCCGTTTGCACTTATGGTATTTATATGATTGTACCATGTGTGGCAAGCTGGAAGATTTTAATTTAGCACTTATTATAGCCCAACGCCATTTTTTAATTTTAACTTATCTCTTAAACCTGATTGATGTGAGATATATCCTTTACCTCCATTTACAAATTCTATAGTGCCTTTAATAAAACCTCTTACGAGAATTTAATAATCTTAGGTTAACCCGTGGGAGGTTTTATTGTGGTTAAAAATAATTTTTAGAAAATCATTTAAATTCTTCATTTGCAATTTTGCTTCCGGACATCCGAAGCTTTTGTTTTTAATTCTTTGCTCAAAAAATTTGAGCACGAATTGTTTTTAATTTTTGATCTTTTTAATTTAAAATTCGATCTAAAAATTAGGTTCAATTTACCCTACCAGGCAAGCTGGGTGGACTTGGGATCAGGTCACCCAGAAGTATAGCGCTTGTCGCTTTCCTTGCTTCCTTTTCATCTTTCAAGAATACAATCTTTAAAATCACAATTTTAACTCGGATCCAATTTTTTTTCAAGCCTTAATTACCTGGGAATTTGAGGCCGGCCTACATTGTTTGCCGATCCAAAATTAGGCACAATAAGGTTAATTGCATTATCGCCTCTTTTTTTAAAAAGGCTAACATACAGTGTGTTTTAGAACCTGGTTTATCTTTTAATACTAAAGACCGGATGGAAAAACCCTTGTTCCCTTCACTGAGTGGAAACCTTTATTTTGGGATTTCACCTGTGTTGATCCTCTGGCCCCTTCAAATTATAATTTTGATCCAATTTTAAATGCCGAAATTTTAAAGACAAGAAAATATTGTTTTTTAAATTCCGATAATATTTTTATACCAATTGTTGCCACAACCTCTGGATCATTTGGTCCTGAAGCCTTGAAATTAAACAAATTGGTAAACAAAATAAAAATAATTTTATTTCTCCGATTTTAGCATAAGGCAAAAAATTTCAATAGAAATTTTGAAAAATAATTATTTTTTTTTAAATAATACATGGCCAGAAGACTCTAAAATTTAGTAAATATAATATTTTTATTTTATTTTTTTTTAATTTTAAATTACTTCTTTCATATATTTCCTGTTTATAATTTATTAATTATATTTTACATTGTTAATGATTATTATAATATATTAATGCTGGTTATTATAAACTAAATCCTTTTAATATCTTAAAAAAATACTACATCATGTACATTGATAATTTTAAAACAAAAAAATAATAGCTTGAAATCTAATATTTCTGAGCCGTAATTGTTTCAAATAAAAAAAATTCCTGGAGCCACTCTTATTTTCAAAAAGTTTTATGTTTTACAATTTATATTCTAAAATTTCCAACTTTCTAAATTTTATTAGATGAATAAAAAAAAATAAAAAAAAACGTATTTTTTCTTAAAATTTAATTATAAACTTTTCCTTATATAGAGGTTTAACATTGGGCAACTCCCATCTCTCCTTAAAGCACTTGATGTAATTTTTTATTCAATTAACTGCAGGATAATAATAGTCATTTTATTTTAAATTTAATGCAATCTATCATAGTTTGAGTTTTAAGTGTTTTTAAAAAATTGAAAATTATATATAAACAATAAAAGGTTTTAATTAATTAAAAAATACTACATTGATTGTAATAATGTATTTCAAAATTTAATCTAATTAGCTGGAATACAAAATTTAGGCTCAAAACCTAAAATTAAATGCTAACAAGCCAAATATAACCGTAAACCCAGGCAATGTTTTGCTGAAAAATTCTGCAATTAACCATATTGATATCTAGACCCCAGTCTGAATATTTTAATAAATATATTATTATCCCTCATTTTTATCACTTTTTTCTTAAGCATAGAAAAATAAAACTAAAAAATGAAATTTGTTCAGTCCAGTAGAATTTTTGCAAACCTGCATGATCAATTTCTGTTTAAGACTAACTTTAATATATTATTTTATTTTAAACATTTTTTTTTATGTTTTATTTTATCGTTTTAATTTATAGATATAAGCATGATTTTTAATCTGTATTTCATAAATAATTTGCTTTAGTAAATTATAGAATCTCTACCTTTATAATGAATAAAATATTTTTTATTTATTAATATCTTATTTCACAATTAAAATGCTTATTCAACATATACACACTATTTAATAGTTTAAACATTTTTGGTATATTTTGATTCCCTTTAATTATGCTGTCAATTACAAATTTTTTGAGATATATGAGCTAACTACAGAGATCATACCTGCCATCAAGGGATTTTCAAAAATGTTTACCATTTTTTTGTCAGCTATAGACATTGAAATATTTAAAACAGTTAAATTTAAATCTTAAATAATATTTTAATTAAAAACTATAATAAATTGGGTGATTTATACGTTGAGTGCTATTGTATTTAAATGTTAATGTAAGAGCTATACTTAAAAATTTCTAATTTTTTGAGATAATAAACATAAGTACCAAAAGATTTTCATATGAAAAAAGATGAATTTTTTATTTTTAGAGTATTCTCAGGGTTGCACCCTGTCAATTTGGTCAACAGACCATTTTTTTGGATCGACAAATCTAATAATCAAAAGCAGAAGAATTAACTAAAAAAAGTATATATTAAGGTCATCATAGAAATTTAATTTAATTACCATACACTTTTATCTAATATTGATGTTTGTCAACCTGTTTACAATGAAAGTTTACGTATTTTCCTTTAGGATAATAAACAGATCTTCATAGCAAATTTCATGAGGTTATTTTGAAATTAGAATCAATACAAACATAATTATTTGCAATACAAATTGATTACATACCAGTTGCTGGTTAAATTTTTTAAAAATGGCAAATTTAAACTAATTGGGACTGGAATTACGATAAAAATTATAATGACCAAAACAAATTTTATAAGTCTTTAAGTCTTTAGAGCATTTTGTGTTTCAGAAAATAAAAGGATGAAATTATTAAATGATTAATCTGTTTTAATTGGTTTTTAAAATTAACAAGCCCACTTTAATATAGAAACTTTGCTTAATTAACAGAAATTTATATTATTGTCATATAAAAAAAATGAATATTCAAAAAAACATAATAAACACACAAAAAGCATCCATGTTTAAATATCTAAAAAATAAATTATTCTTAAGATTATTTATATTTTTGAATATTGCAAACTATTGTTTATTTTATTCACAGATGTTGGGTGGAATATTATTAACAAATAATAGTTATAAAATGATTTGTGAGATTTTGTCTAAGTTTTTTTCCAAAATATAAGCATCAGGTGGATCAATTCGCTTATAATAATGATGTATAGTATCTTTAATCTCAAAACCAAATTTTTGATAAAATTTTAGTGCTGTGTCATTACTAGTTTGAACATGTCTAATTATAAAATTTTATATATTATATTCTTAAATGAGAAAAAAAATATAAAAACTTACAAATATATTGAAGCAATATTTGGATCTTTTTCACATATTTTAAATATATGCTCAAGCATATGAGATCCTATATGTAAAAATTAATAAATTGATTAACCTATTCCCAAATTTCTATAGGGTGCAAGACATCCCAAAGTCATAATATATAGTTTAGATTTATCAGCAACTAGTTCAATTCGGCAGCAAACGGCGCCAACGACAATATCATTAAAATAAGCTATATGTAAATATTGATTTAAAATATACCCAATTTGGCCAGCTCTCCGGCATTTAAAATATCTTTATAAAATTTTTCATTATAAGATACAGGAAATACCACTTGATTTACAATTTTAAGTAATTTAACGTTGTGTAAAGTTATTTCTCCTAATTGAATATTAGAATTGTTAAGCCTAAAATTGAAAAAGTACTAATTTACCTCATAATATCGATATCAAATCATATGAATAATAGGGGATTGTCTTATTTAACTTAAATTTTTTTAGAGGGGTGTCTCTGCTCTAAAAAGTAAAATGACGCATGAATTAAAATTTAAAAATACTATATTCTTATGTTGCCAAGTTACCTTGTTTACATATTTCAAATATAGGATGATGGTAATGTTATTTTAAGGGTTGATAGTTTTTAAAGTAATAAAAAGCACAAAAAAATATAACCATAAAAATGGTTCAAAATCCGTCAATTTATAAGAGAGTGCAGAGTAATTTTTATTGATATTAATTTGATGCAGAAAAAAGGAGACTCTAATAATTAACTTTATATTATTATCAAATTTTAATATTACATTAAAATTGATTAAATGGAATTTTAAATAAGGGCGCGCTAAGACTTTATTTTAAATTTTTAATTTTGATAATTTTTTTTTTTTTTAAAATGCTTATCTCTAAAATTTTATTATAAATGCCAATAATGGCGCGTTCAGACTCATCAATTTTTTCAAAAATTTTAAAAATTAGAAATAGAAAAACAATTTAAATGCTAATAACAAAGATTGGCGACTTTTTGTTAAAATGCGTTTAACGTCCAAAGGTAAAAATTTTAAAATTTTATTAAAAAATAAAATGAGTTTAAACGCGCCCTAATAAAGATTGGCGACGTTAAAATGCGTTCAGTGAGTTATAATTTTAGATATTTAAAAAAAAATGGTTGAAAAACGCCTTAATATAAAACTTAGGGCACGTGTAAAGTGATACTATTAGAAATAAATTTAATTAAAATGTATATCAAAATATTTAAAATCCACAGGTAAATGACAAAATGATGTTGAAAAAACTGATTTCACATGCATTCAAAATATAATTTTTGCAATTGCTTCTTTATTCATATTCAAACATACAAAATTTATAGATATTAAAAATGAGATATACAGATTTTCTAAAAAGTATATATGTACAACGCATAACAAGAAATTAAATAAACTTGTATGTATAACAAAGTATCTTCCTGCTTTCATTGTGAGAGCTGTATTTCCTAATAAACAAATATGTAATAGACATTTACCATTGAAGCCCACCTCTCAATTTTATAATGTAACAAAAAGTTCACGATTTTTGTGTGCATATGAAAAATATGAACCCGACATTCCTGCCGGACGCGCTCTGATTCGCTAAAAAAATATCCAATAACCTATTTTGCGCTCATATGGATTTATTTCAAATTTGATTGATGTCGACTTTCGCCAAGGCAAAGAGATTCACGGATATTATATGTAATCCTATAATTATGTTTATTTGTAGCTGTTGGACCTGATGTTGGTGCATACGATCCGAAGATTACCCAAAGCAATATTAGTATATCCTTTCCAAAATCTGATCGTTTTAAAGAAACAAGTTTATTGTTTTTTATATGAATTTGTCAGTTCATGAAACTACAATGACATTATATAAGTCAGACACCGACATAAAGAATTTTGCCAGACCAACATGCAGTAAATCTTCAATTAAAAAGGGACACAAAACGCCATTGGCTTGCAGAAAAGTAATTATATATAAATTAAATAATGTTTTGACTTTATGGGAAGTTTCTTGCCCTGTGTCCCCTAAAATTTTTACTAATAATTTTGAATTATCTAAAAATGTAAAATAAAATACATCATAAATTTTAAAGTAAGATAATATCTCAAATTGGTTTAAGAAAAATTTTAAATTTTTATTTTAAACTTTTGATGTTCTGTATTTCAAAATATTCTTAGTTCAAAATGTGTTCTATATTATAAACGTAATCATCCAAAATAAATTTAATGAAAGAAAAATTTTATTGAGCATATGTAACTATATATAAAGTATTGCAGGTAAAGTTAGTTTTTAGATTGGAAAAATATGTAATATAAATAAACAAACAAAATAAACAATCAGGCATAACCCAATTAATTTGTTCGTATAATGGAGGATAATTTAAATTTATCTAAATACACTAACTTTTAAAATTAATTAAAAAACTTAATGGCAGTTATATATTATAATGTTTGTTTGAAAGATAAAACTTAGATAATTACACAGGTCAACATTTTTGAGACCTATGAGCTTATTTCAGAGACCAGATATGCCGTTTTAAAAATTTTCAAATATGATTACCATTTTTTTAATCAAACTCTTTACCAGATATAAATTTTAAAATTTCTAAAAAAATGTTGAAAAAACAAAAAGAGTTTAAAAACAAAAAAAAATAAAAAAAATTATTTTTGTATTTTAAAACAGGTAAACTGCTAAAATCAAAAAATTTATTAATTTAAACCTGATAATATCCTAGTTAGGCTGATGTGTCAAATATTCTGACTAACCTAGTTGATGTAAGAGCTTTAAAAATTTTATATTTCATTATTTGAAAAAAAATAAGTCAAGGCATTCAAACTTCATTTATATTTACAAAAAATTAAAAAATTCAGATATTGAAATTTTTAAATTTTGAGTTTTTTCATCAAAATCATTACACTTGGAGCAGTTGCTCTATGTAGATTTATAAATCTTGATAAATATGTATTTAAACATAGCTGATAATTTCAACAACTTAAAAAAATTTAAAATTTGAATAAAGTTTGTGTGCCCTTACAAGTTATTAAAAAAAAGTTCTTTTTTTTATCTAAGGTATTTTCAAGGTCACAAAATCTATCACTTTGGTCAAATTCGGCCACTCTTTTGATATATACCTATGAAAATAGCAATTTGAAGAAACTTTGGAAAACAGAAAATATTATGAGATAAAACCATTATGGGAAATTTTTCCCCAATATTATTATTTTCTTTTTTCATTTTATTTTTGTTGACTTATGTAATTTGAGATATAAGATGTGCTGGGGTATTTTCATACCCCACGTATGAAATCACGGTAAAATAGAATAAATTAAATAGCAAAAATATAGTCGATTACACTGGACAACAAAAAAAAACAACATAAACGATATTTTGAGGGTTTTGTAGAGAATTTTATTGCGATAACGATCCCGGGTTTAGTTTTTTTTCCCAATGCCTGCAATTTTTTTTAAACCGCGTCCAAAGTTCGGAAAAAAATTCACAAAATTTCTTTCACTATTAATTCTACAAAAAATCTATTGGCATATTAAGATTCCTTATAAAACACGTATCTAAAAAAGGTTATTACAATAAATTAGCAATTTACTTTCAAGTTATTTAGGATCAAAAAACGGAGTTTATGACGAAAACCATTAATTTTACAAAAATGAAAAAATAAAAAAAAATTTAAACCCCTTACGTTAATAATGACTGTTTTAGTTATCTAAATATATTTTTAAACTTTTGTGACTACTTAGTTTTATGATATAGAAGCCCAATTACCCCAAAAATTAAAAAATCTCAACTTTGACACCGAATAAATAAAAATTTTAGGCATTGTGTAAAATTCTGAATATTCGTGATCAGCGGCAAAAACTTGACCAAAAACCATAGTTGCCATAAATGATGCTTAAGGTCGTCCAAATTTTGTTGTCCAGTGTTATTATTCTTGTTAAAAAATAATTAAAAAAGCATTAAACAATTACAATTCTTTTAATTTTAATTGAACATCATAATAGTTTTCATAAAAGCTGACCAGTTCTAATCAGGAGTAATTTTTTAGAGTTAATTTTATTATGTATTAGTTATTTTTAATAAAAATCCTGCAATTTTAAGTTTTAACCCTCTAATTAGATATAAAAGTATATAAGGAATATGAGTTATCCATAATATATTGTCTATTTTTTAGGAACTTAAACTGATTTCGCATGATTGTAAAGGTTCTGAAGAAATTGTGAAGCAGTATGAAGCCAAACTTAAATCGAAATGTAATTTGATTCAGCAGCAATATGTGAAAGATATTGAAAGCTATAAAGAAAAATTAAAAGAGTAATAAATAAATTATTGTTCATGTGTTTTAATTAATGTTTAGTAATTTTAAAAAAGGTCAGAAATAAATTTGGGAGAACAAAAAAAACATATAGATTCTCTAAAATTGAAATGTGACAATTTATTAAACACAAATGCAGAATTGTCTCAGGATTTAAAAAATACTAAAATAAAGCATGCAAATGAACTTATGTTACTGAAAAAAGGGCATCAAGCATCTATGCAAGTAATGATTTTTATATATTAAACCATTTACAATATGGTTCAAGGGTTGCTAATTATTTCTAGAACTCATTCAAACTTACTTTTTTATCATTTTTTCTCATGTATAAACTTGTTTGATATAAATAAAAAAATTAAAAGACCCTAGACATGAAAATGAGAAAGGTTATATGCAATGAAACACAGGTTAGGTGATATAAAAATATCATTTTTTATTGTTTTTATTTTATTTTGAATATTTCTATCAAACGGTGATTAATTGACCTATGCAAGTGCTAAAAAATTGCTTTTTTTCTAAACTTTGCACAATGTGATAAAGGATTTTATCAGAAGATAAATAAAATATATTGATTTGTATTTTTTATATTTTGTATAAGGATTAAAGATCAAAGTTGAGACCCTGACTTGGGCCAATCAAACAGACAGGGCCAATTTTTTTCATCTCATTAATGACTTATTGCACTCAGAAATTATATAAAGGATAAAAATAAACATATCTATTACAAAGGTCGATAAACATCAATGCTAAAAATCTAAATTTTTGACACTGCTACGAAATAATCCCCATAATGGCCTACATACATATATTCCGTTCTTAGTTTCTTTCCGCTTGCACTATTTTCTTATGATATATCCAAAAATGGCCATTTTTGATCAAACTGACTAACTTTGCGACTTCAAGATTACCTATAGGAAAAAACTTAAAAAAAAATTCTTTGCATATTGAAGACTTGTAACTTTTCCAAAATTTAGTATTGGTGTGTAAAATATCCCGCACAATCTATTAATGTAAAAGCTTGATATAAAATTCTATTTTCCACGATATATAAAGGATTTTGAAATAAAAATAATTATTTGTTCTTAATTTAAAAATAACTTTTTTCAATATTTTTTTGTTTTTTTAACTTTTCAATGTTTTTAGCTGGCTTACAAAGTTTATTAGAAAAAAACGGTAAACGGATATAAAAATCTAAATGATGGCAAGTCTGGTCTTTATTAGGACTTAGGTCTTAAAAATATGTTGACCTGCGTTATCATATGATTATGTCCAGGATTTGATTAATAATTTAATTGCAAATATTTTAAGTTTGCAAAAAGGAAATTTGCGGGCTATATTGTTAATTGGCCAGGTCGAGCCGGAATTACATACGCCGCTTTTAACTCGTATTTATGTTAAATTTGATTATAATGCTTCAAATTAAATATACCTTAATACTTTTATTGCTTGTTTTATTGATGTTATAACAATTTAATTAGGAATTGTCTCGTGAATGTCAAAATTTGAAAGCAACAATAAGCAAAAATGAATTAAATTTCGAGACGAGGGTCATGGAAGAATTAGTGAATTCTCGAAAAGAGTAAACACTATATATTTTCTTCAAAATAGGGCATAATTAAAGTGAGATTATATTTTTCAAATTAAAGTTTTATTCTTTCCAACCATTTTACAAGCTGCCTTATACGGGAGCCTTATTTTCTTTTACTAATCCCTTAGCTAAGCTAAAATTTTATATTTGGTGACGGGGGCCTGATTAGGATAAAACAGAGGTAGATAATACTGATATTTCTAACAAATCTTATATATATTTATTAATAAATATACAAAAAGTTTTATTTTTAAGTCAACTAAAGCGTTGACAGATTACACAGGTTAATAAAAATATGAAGGTTGAAGCATTTAAAATTAATTATAACGAAAATAAATGTTTTTTGCGTTTTTTCTATTGGTTTAATCGTAATTTTTCCAGGATATGTCTTTAGTTTTGTTAAGGTCAATCATGATTAGATTAGGTTTAAGGTCAAAATCCATTAGATTTTAAAATGAGGTTAGTGGTACTTTTATTGGCTTTTTATCCCACGGTTTTTTTTATTAAAAAAACAATTAAATTTAACGCTACCCTCATCTCAAGCTAAAACTCAAACTTAACCACATAAGTCTTAATATATTTTTGTGAGATTTATATTTGTTTAGAGTAACTTAATCTTTAACACACTTTTTAAATTTAGTTGTGACAAGGACATAGACCTAATAACTGCAGAAAGAGACTCACTCAAAACTGAAAACAAACGATTGTCACAATTAAACGCCCAGCTCTCCAATGATCACAAAAAATCCCAGCTTGATCATTCCATTGAAATAAGGATGCTTAAGGATGAAAATGTTAAAATTAATGAAGTACTTAAAAATTATTTATTTAATTATTATTTTGCTAATTCTTATAAAACATAAAACTGGCTCATCTCAGCAATATTATTGACATGGATATAAGGAGACCGATTTTTTTCTTAAAATTTTCACACTGTTTCATAGTGTTGTTTTATATTTGTTATTACAAAAATCAAAGTTTTTCATATTTTTATTTGGTATCGAATTAAATATTTACTAAAATTTTAGTTTGTATATATATTTAAGCGTTGCAAACTTGCACTTTGGAGCAGAAGAAAATATTGTTAATTTATACTTTCTATGACATAGGAATTGATGCAATCCTTGCGAGAATGCCAAAATTTAAAAGAAAATTCAAGGCAAAGCGAATTAAATTATGAATCCAAACTCATCGATGCTAAAAAACAAATGTTGAATGAGTAAGTGGCCTTTACATTTTATTCAATCAAATTTTGTTGAGATAAATAAAAATGAAAAATAAAATTTAGTAGCATAATCTAGATTGTAAGTTTTTCAATTTTTTATTTCATAACTTATTTTTTAGCAGGAACACCAATCCTGCAGCGCTTTTGAATTTTCAAGAAATACGGATATCAAAAATAAATCTTGTCTATAAATTAATATCATAATGATCCATTTTTCTTGAAATCTCTATTGTTTTTGATGATCTCAAAACCCAGTTTTTTTATAGATTAGTTTTTGAAACCAAACGAGAAATGTCACCTCATTAAAAAAATTTAAAGTCTAATCTCTATTTAATTGATATAACATTTTCACTATTATTAGCGTACGGTAATTGTATTTAATTACCAATTCATTTTAAAATTGTTTTCTATTAACGTTATTGGACGCATACTATTGAATATATTTAAGCTATGTGCGAATGGTCTGTTCACTTTATATAAGGATGTAATTGGAAATCTTATGGCATGGTTAAAATAAAATTTTGAAATAACGAAAAGAATATTTTTTGTTTAATTAAATATTAAGTCATCTAAATAGCTGTATATGTTATATATCCAAACAAAAAATATATTATTTTAATAATGACATTCAACAATTTTTTTTCTCACATTAGAATAGCATAAACAAAACCAAAATTTATCCTTTGAGCAAATAATTAAAGTTTATTTGGAACATGTCTTATTCTAAAATTTGTACATCAATGAAATTAATGGGCTATAAATTCTATAATTTATTATTGATGTAATGAGTGTGGTTATAAAAACTAGCCGTTTTATGAAAAAACAAATGAACATAAATCTATTTGAAAATAAAAATCTTTTGGAGATAGCAGAACTCTTCAACCTTTTTTTAATATGAACCCTTAAATTTTAAATATAAAACATCTAAATTTATAATATTTTGCCGAATATAGATTTTACTTTTAAAACATCAGCTTTAGCTTATTACATAAACTATTTTTTATATAGCAATAGATTTTATTTAACTCTATTAATTTAATTTAAGAAAAATTATTTCAAAATTAGAGCAATTCTATAAAACTTTTTATTTATTTCTAAAGTTTATACAATAGGGAATAAGTTTATAATAATGTATTTATTCTTATTTTTGTTACAAATTTTGGTTCAACAATTTTTATATAATGTTTGAAGTAACAATGTCTTTTAAACGTAGGTGCATTATGTAACAGGTTTTAGGTAGGCCACGTGCAAAGTGACTTCTTGTTTTTGTAAAATTTTTCAAATTTTTAAAAATTTTATTTATGCACATGCAAAGTGAGTTTTTACGTGATTCAAAATTTTGAAAAATTTTATTTTGTTAAAAAACGCAAATTTAAAGAGTTGCCAAATTTAGGTTATGCAAAATGCTTTTTCTGGAATAAAAAAAATTATAAAAGATTTAAAAAAAAAATTAAGGATTTTTTTAAAAACTCACTTTGCACGTGGCCTTTTGTAAAAAAAACTTAAATTTTTAAAAGTTGCCAAATTTAATTTATTCACATAAAATTTTCTGTAATAAAAAATATAAAAAAAATAAAATTACAATTCAAAATTAAAACTCACTTTATACGTGGCCTTTTGTAAAAAAAACTTAAATTTATAAAAGGTGCCAAATTTAATTTAAGCACATAAAATGCTTTTTTTTAAGTAAAAAATTTTGAAAAAAATATTTTTGAAATTTTCTAAAAGTTTTAAAATTTTACCAAAAAATAAAACTTTTGCTCGTGCCCTTAAAAAAATTTTAATACTAAATGCATATTTGTAAAAATGATTTAGTCATGAAGAGAAATATAGGTTGCGCTACTAGAATGCGTTAGCCATTGTATAACTGACATAGTTGTTTGAAACACCCAATTTAGTAATTAAAATATTTTTGGGCAAAGCAATGTTTAGGATTGTTTATATTCAATCAATTTTCCACGTCTCTTTCGTTAAAATTATAGTCCTATAGGTGTATTTTTAAACCAGCAGGATTAATTTATACTGCCAAATCAGATTTTTCCGGATCGATGATAGTGGGGCTTAAAAAATCATAATAACAGTTTGTTTCAAACCGTTTACAGTGCCTGAAAATTTTGAACGTTAATTTTTGTATATTCTAAACTCTATAAGTTATAAAATATTTATTTTTATTTTTTTTTTACAATTTTAAATTAGCAATGATTAGTTTTTAAAAATGAAATTAAATTAAAAATTTAAATTGCTTTTCTGTTTTTCCAAATTTTTGATATGTGAAAAAGTACACAAAATAATTTTACCAAACTTTTAATTACAATAATCGTGAAAAACATGCGCCGTAGAACAATCAAACCCAATATTAAAACAAAGGTGATTGAATATATTTTGTATATCATTTCAGCAATATATTTGTTTAGCGCAAAAAAATCGATGGAAGATTACAGTGCAAAAATGGATGCACTAAGAGCGGAAAACGTTCGTTTGACAAATGCAAATACCCAAATGTCTGAAAAATATAAAAAATCTGATATGGAAAAAAATACTGAAATTAAATTTTTGCAAGAGGAAAATCAAAAAATCAATGAGGTATGTTGCCTCTAATACTACTCCTTTTTTATTTGTTAGTAGATCATTTAATTGCAGAATGGCAATGTTTTACTTTAAATTTTAGTAAATATTGGATAAAAAAGATTCTTGAAGCTATGTTTGCTATAAACGTTTATACCCAAGGTTGGAAAGTCATAAATTGCGGCTTCTTGGTTTTGATATAAATGTTAACATAAACATTGTGATTTGGTATATTATAATTTTAAAGTTTTAAATTATTTTTTTTTGAATTGCATCCTTAGCCAGCTGTTTTACTAAAACCTATTGAGTTTTTTAAATGTTGAGCTCAAATTTAGTTATGCTCCTATAAAAACAAATAAACATTAAAATTTCCACGTTTTCACGACCATTACAAAATGATTTTTATAATGATTGTTATAGCAATTAGGGTATTATCTTCAAGAATCCCAACAGCTAAGAGATGCTCTTGACCACAACAAGTTGGAATTTGAAACGATGCTTCGCAAACAAAAAGACCAAATGCTAAAGGAGTAAGCTAGAGAGTCTTAAGAAATTTTATAATTTAATATTTGGTAAACCTAAAAAACAAAATTTCAATGTTTTCCCAAAGGTTTTCTTGAATCTGTCTTAATAATACATATAAAAAGCAGCTGTAACAATTGTTTAAGTTCCTTTCATTATATTAATTTTATGTCGTATAATTAAAGAGTTGTAATAATTGTCATTACGCTTTCAAGGGGTGTAGGACAAGGATTAGGGAGGGGGAGAGAGTGGTTTAGTAAATGAATGACTTTACACAGTTGTAAATGCATGCTCTAATATTCCAGAAAATATTTCGTCATGTTGATTGATTTTATGGTATTAGCGACGCACTTAGTCTCATTGATTCCAGGGGTTCACGTCCCCGCATAGCGATTTCACAGCTCCTTACCTAGAAAAAATCAACGATTATGAACGCTAACTCCTTATATATAACGCGACCATAACAAACGCGAAATTTTTTTTTTCCTAATAAAATTTTTATAAATTATATGGGTTAGGTCTGAGGTAGCAGTGGATCAATGCATGAAGGAAATTAGCTCACTTGATATGGAATGTCGACACCTAGCTGATGCAAACGCCAAGCTGTCTCAACATATCGAGGCACGCGAGCTTGAACATGAAAATGAAATTACGGCTCTAAAAAAGGATAATCTTGAGGCCAATGAAGTATATTAAAGATTATAAAAATCAGTTTCTAAATACTTTTTTTGTGAGTTCTCAGTGTTTGCTACAGTAAGTTATGCCTTGGATTTGAAACATTTGGTGTACTACATCCATTGATCGACTTTTAGCTTATGACTGTTCTTTTTAAAGCAAGTTTGTTTTACGGTTTGTGAAACCTCCGTGCTATGTGGCTGGCAAGTTATGCCTAGTTCATTACAGGCACATCTTTTTTGGCCTGCTGTTCTAAACAATTTGTTATTTAAAGTAAGATTCAAAATCATTTTAAATTGCAGCCATAAGCACTTACCAGAATTTACATTAATTAGACTACACGCTAAACATTTTAGATTACA